>CM076957.1:3002500-3244395 GCA_039566865.1 Aurelia coerulea | reverse complement strand
ATTTTACGAGGTTGTTTTGTCAAGGAAACATCACTTGGTTTACACTCTAAAATGCTTGGCCGTCACCACGCCTTTTTAGCGAGGCAAATTTCCTGATTTTCGCGAAGCAGTTTTCGGATGTGCATATCCACTATTACGTACATTCGAAAATTCTACAAAATGTTGTTCGATTCTGATTCAAATAGCTAAAAGTTCTATTGTTCGTCAAGGAGCTCTATATTGTAACGAATTTTTTTTAGTGAGGTGATTTCACATGAAAACATCGCGAAAAGAGAGGCTTACGAGACTAAGTTACGGATAGTTTATATTGATAGGTCTTAAAGATATCGTTCCTCGATAGTCACGTTACGAAGTTACGAGAATTCAGGGATGGTCATGAGTAAGGGAAGATGATTTGAAGATCGAAGCGTGCGATAGAAACGATAAACACGATAAAGTGACCTTCACAAGTCACAATTTCTGCAGGCAGTTCACAACAAAGAAGCTCTTTATTTCAAAGCAGAGATTCAAAATTTCTTGATGACCAGATATTTTATTGTGATTCAATTATGTCTGACGCAGCCAAAGATTTAATTATCGTTGGTTTTGTCCGTTTTGTGGTTGGAACTCTGGGTATTATAGCAAACATTATTCAAATTGCTTATGCCTTTATCAAGAAGAAATACCATAGCCCTTTCGATCGATCAGTTTTGAGCCTAAGCATCGCTGATGTTATATCGGGGCTTTTCTTCGCCGTGTATGGCCTCGTGTCATCGATACTCCTTTTGAAAAATGAGAACCATCTCGCTCTTACGAAATTCACTCAGTACATTTCGATTGGGATTAACTTCTCCGTGATCGCATCATTTAATCATATAATTTTCATCGCCGTTCAAAGACTGCTTGCAGTGATGTTCCCATTGCACATAAGAGCATTTTTCGACGGCCAAAGATTTTATGTTCTACTTGGTTTAACTTGGTTGCTAGCTGCTTTTTATTGTGTTCTCAGTGCTGCTGTTTTTATGACGGAGTATCTGACTGTGAACTGCTACATGATAATGATATCTGGTATCATACTGGTCATATTGTACGCTGTTTTATCGTATCAGACAAGGAAGAAAGACCAAACTTTAAACGACTCAGTTCATGTCGGGACCAGAGTGCAAAATCGTACGATTTTGTTGCATGCGATTCTCGTCACAGCCGTCTTTCTAGTCTGCTTTTACCCATTTGCCATCACGTATCTTTATATTTCTCATGGTTTTATCGTAGCGGTCATATGTGATCTGCTGATAACAAGCAACCCATTGTTAGATACTATTGTTTATTTTTATATTGGCTACTTCAGGAAGATTCGCAATGTTGCCATACGCCCAGCATAGGTAATTGACCCCTCCCCCAGTAGAAGACCTTTGCTGGCAATGGATCTGATTCCTGGGGGGGGGGGGGGTACTTGACTAGGGAAGTGACAGGGGTGTGCGGAAAACCTCTCCACACCCTGCACCCTGTCGCATAAAAAATAGGCCAAAAGTATACCCTGTCACATAAAAATTTTGCATCTCAAATATAGTGTACAACGCAATTTTCGCTTGTGATACCCTGTCACATAAAAATTGTTCATCTCAAATATAGTGTAGAACGCAATTTTTGCTTGTGATACCCTGTCGCATAAATGTTTTACCTATTATAATACCCTGTCGCATAATTTTCGTTAGAAAAAGACACCCTGTCGCATAATTTTTACCGTAAAAGGACACCCTGTTGAGCGGCACATCCCGTCAGGTCAAGTATGGGAGTGCCCCCCCCCTGGGATCTGATTCTAGAAAAGAGATTTTTCAGGGGATACGTAGAGACATGATAGGGGGTATATGGAGGCAGTTGTAGAAGTGAGTGGCCGAGCCGCCAGTTTCTGTTGGATGACTGGTGTTAAGCTCGGTCGTGTGAGGTCAAAATCTGGATGGGTGACCATATGGATGCCTAATCAAGCAACTCACTTTGCCCTCCTTCGCAAGGGACGCTAAGCTAGGGGTCCCATGCCTGGATGCGGCATGAGTGGTAGGAGACTGCTGTGTTAGCCTAAACACTGCCAATCGCCAAGAAACGTATTTATTCAAACTTACTCTTTCTTATTTATTGCGTTCGACCTAATATTCTGATCTCTTGCGGGTGCCGGCATATTGCATATCCCGTCCCTCCTCGTTTTCGCGTTATCGTTGGAGACTTCCCAGTAACTTATTCCGAGGCACACAATCAATGCAATATGTCGGCGCCCAGGACGAAGTAGTTTGTGCTTCGTGTGCGGCTTGTCGCGAATATTAGGACATGACAAGAAAGAGACAACCAAAATATAGTAAGTTTCAATAAATATGTATCTTTATGAAATGATTTTTAGGCTAACACAGCAGTCTCCTACCACTCATGGATGCGGCATTCATAGTAGCCTAAATTAGCTCTAAATAACTAGAAATCTATCCTACTTATTTCAAATATGTAATGAATAAATGCATGGATAAATGAATGAATCAAAAAAGATTTTCTTTGGTGCAGTACCGGGTTTCCCAAAATGATGTATTACTGTTTGATTGCTTTCATGTCCATAACCAATGAACCGATTTTCAAAAGCGTTGTTTTATTTGATTGCCTGAAGGCTGAATTGTATTTTAAGATGTTGGTTGTGGTCTTACCACGTCGCTTTCATGTCGAAAAGAAGATTGATAAACCTGCTCAAAGTCAAGCCTTAGTTGGCATGAGAAAGAAATGGCGTATTTTCCAATCAACATTTGAGATGTGATACAAAAGGCTGAACTCGTATTCGTATTCTCTGTACTTGGTATTAACTGAATTCGTATTCTCTGAACGCCATATTCTCTGAACGACATATACGTTCAGCATTTTGCATCACATCTAAAATGTTGACTGGGAAAGAAGGCCGTTTCTTTTGTCATGCCATCTTAGGCTTGAATTTGAGCAGGTTTTTCAATCTTCTTTTCGATATGAAGACATTGGCCTAAACCACAACCAACATTCTCAAAATAAAATTTAGCCTTTCGGCAATCGGATCAAATAAAGTTTTTGAAAATCGGTTAATTGGTTATGGACATGTAAGCAATCAAACGATAATACATCATTTTGGGACACCCGGTATGTAATTACGTATGTGATATGCTAATTCTTTACCCCATCTCTGATGACTTACCCCCGTATATATATGAACCTACCCGCTACATAATGTACTTTCTATAAGAGATTCAATAATAGTACGTCGAGATTAATTAATTGTAAGATGACGTCACAATAATCAGCACGAAGAGACAGGTTTAGGAGCCTCTGTTACGTCTAGTACAAGAAGATAGTTATAGGTTTTGAAGACTCCAGTGTCCAGCCAAGTTGTCAAGTTAAAAAGCTGACTTCAAAAAACAGAATTTTCACAAGAATTGAGAAAGATAGTTCCTTGATGGGAGAGATTTACAACACTCAGTTTCTTTTTGTAGCACTAGCGCCTGATTGGAAATGGTTTAGCATGGAATTCGGAGATAAAAGGACTCTACAGACACAAAGGATGCGATAAACAAGATAAACGCGATAAACGCGATAAGCTGACTGTACAGTTCACAATCCCTCCAGCATTTCACGACAAAGAAGATTGTTATTTCAAGGCAAAAATTGAACCAACAAGTGACTAAGAAGGCTCAATTATGTCTGACTCTGACCTAGCCAAAGATTTTATGATCGTCGGTTTTGTACGTTTTGCTCTCGGAAGTTTGGGTATTGTTGCTAACATTATTCAAATAGCTCATTGCCTTATCAAGAACAAATATCATAGCGCGCTTGATCGATCAATTTTGAGCCTAAGCATTGCTGACGTTATATCTGGGATTTTCTTCGCCGTGCATGGCCTCGCGTCATCAATACTTATTTTGAAAAATGAGAACCTCATCCCTTATATGAAATTTACTCGGTACAGTTTGATTGGGATTAACTTCTCCATGATTGCATCATTTAATCATACAATTTTCATCGCCGTTCAAAGACTGCTTGCAGTGATGTTCCCATTACAAATTGGAGCTCTTTTCGACGGCCAAAGATTTTATGTTCTACTTGGTTTGACTTGGCTGCTAACTGCTGTTTATTGTTGTATCAGTGCTGCTGTTTTTATGACTGAGTATCTGACTGTGAACTCTTACATGATAATAATAACTGGTATCATATTAGTCATATTGTGCACTGTTTTGTCGTACCACACAATGAAGAAAGACCAAATCTTGCAAGATTCAGTTCATATAGGGACCAGAGTGCAAAATCATATGATTTGGTTACATGCGATCCTCGTCACAGCCGTCTTTCTCGTCTGCTTTTACCCATTTGCCATCTCGAATCTTTACATTGTGCCCAGTTTTGTTATAGCTGTCATGTCGGATTTGCTGATAACAATCAACCCATTGTTAGATACTATTGTTTATTTTTACATTGGCTATTTCAGGAAGATTCGCACTGATTTCATAACCTAGCTTATGACTGACCCCCGTTGAAAGGCCTTTGCTGACAATGGATCCGATTGTAGACGATAGATGTTCAGGGGGTGTAGAGACACAATTTTATGTACTATATATAGCTACATATGGGAGTTGGTATAGTCCCATCAATGCATCGTTTGAAATTAAAAATGTTTATCTTTTTTCAGCTACTTCAGGAAAATGTGTAACCTAGTTTGAAGGGCTGTACAATCAGTTGTCTCTGCTAACATAGGGCTCAAATCTTTAAAAAGGTCGGTGTAAAATTATATTGCAGCTTTCTTTTAAATAAATGACTTGGAAGGAACTTAGGGTTTTTTGCTGTAAATCTGCCGCGGCAATTTATTGATATTTTGATTAGTTTCAATATGGTGGCATTTGTTAAATTTGAGGCTATGATGTCATCAAATTTTTAAATCCTAAAGTAGCAAAGTTACAGATTTCTGCTTGTCACCATATTGTAGACCTTCATAAACTATGGTTTCTTTGAAGGTTATATAATGTTTCCTCTATTAGTTTAGGATTTACGACTGTTTGAATTTTTTCAAAATTTTCCATGATTTTTTCAAAAATAATTAAATTGGCGCCATTTTGAACAAAATCAAGATATCCAAAAATTTCCACGGCAGATTTACAGCAAGTACCACAAGTTCCTTTCAAGCCATCCAGTTCAGAGAAAACTGCAAAAGAATTTTTCACCGACCTTTTTAAAGATTTGAAAGATTTGAGCCCTATGCTCTCTCTGCTTGGCTCTGTGTATCAAATCATCGAATGTGTTTAGGCTAAACACAAGATAACTAATGGCAATTTGGCACAGAGAATAGGCAAAGTACCGAGTGTTTCAAAAAAATGTATACAGATTTGGTTGACTTCAGCGATGTGAATTTAGCTTTAATCAATGGCTAATCACTCTCAAAATGTTCCTCGATAGTTAACTTGAACATAGACACCTCGTTTGTTGGTATTGGTTCTTTGAGAGCAGAAATGTCAATCTTGAAAGCTCAAATTTGCGTCCACTTGCAAACCAGTACTTTGGCCTTTTGGCCTAAAGCAAATTCCTGAAGCAAATCGAAACTATGAACTGGAATTAAAGAAAAATTAAGAAACTTCCCAATGGGTGACTGAATGGTGTCTTTTGGAAAACAGAATAATAAAAGATCTAATATTTTTCAAATTTTATCAAAGCTATCGGTGATTTATGCGCTGTGCCTTAAGAATTTGCTTAGGCCGAAAGGCGAAAGCTCTTGTTTGCAGGAGGAGGCAAACTTGAGCTTTCAAGATTAACATGTCTGCTCTCAAAGTACCAATACCAACAAACGAGGTATCTATGTTCAAGTTAGCTATGTCAGCACTCTTGTTTGCAGGAGGAGGCAAACTTGAGCTTTCAAGATTAACATGTCTGCTCTCAAAGTACCAATACCAACAAACGAGGTATCTATGTTCAAGTTAGCTATCGAGGAACATCTTATATCCACTCTTAGAATCTAATTAGATCTTAGATTAGACTCACCTCTTAGATCCTTCAATGTTTTAGCACGCTGTGATGCTTTGGCGTGTTCTTCATCTTCTGTGAAATTTCTGTGCCGCCTGAAAGCAAAGCTGTTTTTAACACAAGGCTACTAAACATGTTTGTCGTCTTGGCCTTCATTCTACCATGCGCTGCAGGAAATGCGGTAGTTGGCGTGTTAATTGATAGTGATATTCATAAGTTACCTTGGTCTTCATTCCTCTCGGCTTCTGCTTGTTATTTTGCTTGAAATAGTCCCATCATGCTTGCTTAGGCTTCCTCCCACGCAGGATAATGCAAGGGCCAATTACGCAGCCAAAACTAATTCTACATTTTCTGACAAAGCTGCTCTTCGATACTGGTAAAGCGTAATAACTCAAAGTATGCCGTGGGAACAAGGGTAGATTTGGAATACAATAGCATCAGTTGCTTATGATTGACACCTCAATCCAAAGCGATTAGCCACTTCAGACAAAAGAAATTCTCTCAACCAGTAATTCAAACAAAAAAAGCCGCAAAAGTTGCCCCAAAGCCAGTAGAGCAAACTCTCGTCTTGTGCAAGCGAAAGATGGTTTTTAAGAGAAGTTATGTGCTTATAACAAAAGAAGAAGGGTAAATCTAAAGTTCTACCTGGCGGATTTTGTTTATTTGATTCAGGAGCTGTGTGGTAGTTGTTTCATTTAAGCCCTAAATACGCGAGAATTACAATGCCTTCTGCTCGGCTTCTGAATCAAATAAACAAAATCCGCCAGCCAGAACATTAGATGTACTCTTCTTCTTTCTTTTAAAGATCACTTTTCTCGTGCACAAGGCGAGAGTTTGCCCTACTGGTTTTGGGCCAACTTTTGCGGCCTTGTTTGTTTTGAATTACTGGTTGAGAGAATTTCCTTTTTCTGCAATTGCTAATCGCTTTAAATTGAGGTGTCAATCAAAAGGAACTGATGCTATTGTATTACAAAATCTGCCCTTGTTTGCCGTCGGTCTACCAAACGACAAAGTTTGCACCTCTGTTCAGAATTTGAAACTTGCTTAGAAGTGTCTGTAATGTATAATTATCTTGTTATTTACCTTTTTCGTCATTTGACTACTTAGTGCTTTAATATATATGATTAAGTGTGGTACTTAAGTAGTATTGCAAGAAGTAAAACTGTTTTTCTGAAAATGAAAATATGTCAAGAAATTGAATTTCAAAAGCACGTTCATATTTTTCTTCTTCCAAACATAAAATGCAGAAACTATTAGTGCTAGCGGCGATTTATAGTTTGTAAGAAAAGAATCTGCAGGCTAAAGAAGAAGTGAATTGGATATTATACCTCAAAACACATAAACACACTGTCCAAGCTGTTCCAAGTAAACTAATTCCAATCACTAGTGCACTTACAATCAGATAAACCAAACTCCAATCTGCGAAAGAAAACAATCTTTCAAAATTTGCCTCTATAGCTTAGACCAGGGAACTATACACCGTGTAAAGCTCCCTGGCTTAGACAGAGCAGAAACTGCGTCAAATGACGTCATCGAGAAATCTGATAATAAGGAAGTATTTAGATATGCCTATAAGCTTTTTGAAATGATAAATCAAGGGTTTCAGCCCCAAGGAGGAAATTTCAAATGTTGCCTAGTTGTAGGGAGATAGGGGGACTCAAAGCTACGAATTTTCGTGTATCCGTGCGTAGTTTCTGTTCTGTCGAAAGCTTATAGTAAATAAACTGCTCTACCTTTTCTTTATTGTTTCATTTTCTTACAGTCAAAAGACTGACTTGGACATATCCATGTTAAAAATTTGAAGACAGATCTATTAGCTTTTTTTCAGTGGCGCCTATTGAATGGGAAAGGAACTTTTTGGCACAACCTGTTCTGAATGTGTCACAAAAAGGTTAAGGAGCTTGTGAGCCTGTAGATTTCGAGCAATTCACCAGATTTTTTTAAACTGATGTTAAATGCGTTGAAAATATGTAAATACAAACATTTTGTTTGTCGAAATTGATTTTATGGTTATGAAGTCAGAAGCAATTTTATGAAAGTGTTTCATCTCAGAACTCTTCAAAATAGACCTAACTTTGTTGATCAAATATGTTAAAATTCAACTCTGCAGTTATCACAGTTAAAGCCCGCATAGCTACCTTAGTGCTTATCAAACCTTGTTTGCTACAAGGAATAAAAAGCATGTTCTAATTTTCACACGATCGGGACTGTCAATTTAATACTCAACTCCTTTACCGTAAAAATTGCACCACCGCCTTGCTACGTACATCAATTTAGATCATACCTGCATTCACCCATTTATCCTCTGGTTTCTTTCTCCCGGGTGCTGTTATATAAGCGATCTGCGATCTCTGCACCATTCCAGGGGGTATGGGTACAGCTCTGCATAAGTCCGGGCTGGTACAGTCCCCTGCGTAGCAATTGTCCCCAATCATCAATGCCAAATCACAGTTCTTTTCTTCACAACATAACGCTGCGCAGACCTCGATATCATTTACAGAAGCAAGCATACTGAAATTGCCAGCACGCAAGCCTCCTTTCAGTGTATGATTGTACATGATGTGGCTTCGTTTACATCTTGGGAAGCGATGTTGATTGACGAAGAAATCGCTTTCCGCCATGTTTGTTACTAGAGGGAAGGAAATTGAGAGGTGTTATTTTGCCAGGTGAGTCGAGAAAAGTGAAAACGTTTGGCGGGCAGTGGAATAAAAAGTGCGCGACCGATATTCAAAACAGCAAAGTTTGTCTATCAGTCAGAGGCTAATTTAGATGTGAAAGAAGTTAAGACGTTTGGTGGGCTGTGGAATATAAAGTACGTGGCCGATATTCAAAAGTAAGACGTTAATTTATCAGTCAGAGGATAACTTAGATGTGAAAGAAGTTAACACGTTAAGCGGGCTCTGTAATAAAAGGTACACGGCCGATATTCAAAACTTAATGATAATCTATCAGTCAAAGGCTAATTTCGATGGGAAAGAAGTTAACACGTATGACAGGCTGTGGAATAGAAAGTACGCCACCGATATTCAAAACTGAAATGCTAATTTATCAGTCAAAGGATAACTTAGATGTGGTGATTTTGTTTGGTATAATTAGTCCTCTGTTAGACCCAGAATTAGAAAAATGTTGGTAAGGGGTTTGTATGGAAAAGAGAATACCACGTTCAATTCTGGTCCATGATTGTGTTCTTTCTCAGAAGGACAAGCTAGCGACCACCTACTAAACTTATTTGGTCCCTGACGTACATACTCAAAGGAAGGTTTAAAGATCGCGATCGGTTACATGATCAAATTTTATGAAAGGTGTAAGTTTTTGGCTCATTCGTTATAAAACAATCTTCTACACAATTTGATAGTATGAGTTTATTTCAATTTTCTCCCAGACTTTAACGAGTGGAAGGAACTGACCAGAATTGACTACAACTAGGCTGCAGAGCTGTGCTTCGGTGTGCCACCGTCGTTGGGCAATAGCATGAAGGTGAGTTATGTAATTATTGTAACTTCTACTTACTAGTATCTGGCTTTATCGGTTCTTGCGTCCACGCCAAGTACGCAACTTTTGGTTTCAAATGTGTTGGTTTTGCTGGTATCGTTTGGCATACCCTTTCATTATGACACGTGACTGAGAAGCAATACCTTCCAAGCATCAATGCTAAATGTCCTTCATTCAAGTCACATGCTCGGCCAATGCAGTCTTGTAAATGTTCTGCTTTCCCGAGAGACGTGTAATTGCCAGCTTTCGTACCCCCTAGCAGCGTAACGTTATTGTATATTTTGCGAGTCTGGCATGTGCTTGGTCTCAGTATAGGTGCCTGCTTTTCCGGGGGTTTCTGTTGTGACTGGAGACTTGGTTGAGTTGGTTCTGCCGTCGCTGGAAGAGAATTGTGTGATTTTTCTTGATGGAGTATTAAAGGGTCTTGAGCATTAAAGGATTTTGTTTTTCTCGGATTTCATAACAAGGACAGATTGTGTAACACAATGGCATCAGTTGCTTTCATTTCAAAGCGATTAGCGATTGCAGACAAAGGAAATTCTCTCAACCAATAATTCAAAACAAACAAAGCCGCAGGAGTTTCCCGAAACCAGCAGGGCAAACTTTGGCCCGAAAGGTGGTTTTTAAGAGAAGTCAGAAGTTTATAACGAAAGAAGAAAGGTAAATCTAAAGATCTGCCTGGTGGATTTTGTTTATTTGATTCAGAAGCTGAGCAGGAGGCATTTCAATTCTCTCGTATTTAAGGCTTAAATGAAACGATTACCACACAGCTCCTGAATCAGATACGCAAAATCCGCCAGACGGAACGTTAGATTTACCCTTCTACTTTCGTTATAACCACGTAACTTCTCTTAAAAACCACCTTTCGCTTGCACAAGGCGAGAGTTTGCCCAACTAGTTTCGGGGCAACTTTTGCGGCTTTTTTTGTTTTGAATTACTGATTTAGAGAATTTTCTTTGTCTGCAGTCGCTAATCGCTTTGAGTTGAGGTGTCAATCAAAAGCAACTGATGCTATTGTGTTACAAAATTTTAAGAGCAAACATGAGCATAGATCGAAAAAGGAGGATATATCTACACATCTGCCACGGGCATTTAATTTATTTGATTCAAAAGCCAATGGGGAGGCGATTCAACTCTCTTATTTTTTGGGTGTAATTAAAACACTTACTGCTCAGCTTCTAAACCAAAGAAATGAGATTTCTGAGGTAGATGTGTAGATATATCCTTCTTCTTTCGATATATGCTCATGTTTGCTCTTAAAAACAATTTCTGGAATGCACAACCAGTGCGCTAGCTACATACTTGGGTTTCAAGGAAACTTTCGCGACTTTGTTTGTTTTGAATTTATGGTTGAAAGAATTCCTTTGTCTGCAACCACTGATCGCTTTGAATTCAGGTGTCAACAAATGCATCTCATGCTATTATGATACAAAATCTGTCCTTGTGGTGCTGCTGACTTTAAGCGAAATCACGAAATCATTTTCATGCAACATGAAATTAGGTCATCCCTAAAAATAGGGCTGCAATGCATACCAATTGCCCAAGAGCCTTTAAGCAATTAACAATTTGGACCGAATATGCAAAAATGATAAAGCGCTTGCCGTAATATACAGTCATAAACTTTTTTGAGAAACCCTGTAGTAATTCTAACTTACGCCTTGATTTTCTTTGCACTTCTTTCCTTCTGATATAGGCCAACTGCGGCGCTAATTTCGAAGGCTTTGCTTTGATAGTTTGACAAAGTTCTTCGTTATGACATTTAACAGCAGCACATGTCTGACCCATCATAAAGGCCAGGTCACATTCTCGCAGTTCACAGCATAACGCTATACATAAATTGATATTGTCAACTGAGCCTAGATTGGTGAATATGCCGGATTTTGATGCCCCTCGTAGGGTGACGTTGTATAAGACTGGACTGTGAGTACAAATGAATTCCTCCATGGCGTTCTGGCTTTGAAGTGTTACTGAAAGAGAAGTATTATAAATCATTTAGGATAAAATGACGTGGTGGAACAATGATAGCATGAATGGGTTACCACAGTTGGAAAAATGATGTCATGCGTGTGTTGGCCGAACCAGCAACCTCCAGATGCTCTAAAATTCTTTTTGGAATCTACCAGATCTGCGGCCAGTCAGGGACAGTGCAAAATGTATTGTATGACATGGCCGGTGGAAATTAAAACTTCTTGCAAAAAATCTGCTCGCCCCGTAGGAAATTGTTGCAAAAACAACCAACTGCCCCGTCACAATTTCCTTTAAAAGTATCTGCCCCGCATTCATGAACAACAGATATATACAGGGTGTCTCAAAAAAATTGTGCCCCGTTTGTCTGCCGATTGCGACAAAAAGGCAAATGATTCTCGCCAAATCTTTGCATGATGGTGCTCTTCAGATGTTCAATTAAAGTTTGCCACCATCCCCGTAAAAATCCGTTGAAAAATGATGGAGCTATGACGTTCAGAAGACCAAATTTGCCTGATGACTGAAACCAGCGGTCGGCCATTTTGTCTTACTATTTAGCAGTGATAAGTATCTTCACGTGAGGTAAGAATAATTTATCTGAGGTCAGAAATAGTGAAACTCTCATAGGATTATCAGAATTTTCACGAGAGCTATGACATTGGAGGCTGCTGTTTCATTTTCAATCCATGAAGCTATTTATCGCTGCAAATTAGTAAGACAAAATGGCCGACCGCTGGTTTCAGTGATCGGGCAAATTTGGTCTCCTGAAGGACATAGCTCCATCATTTTTCAACGGATCTTTATGGGGATGGTGGCAAACTTTAATTGAACATCTGAAGAGCACCATCATGCAAAAGTTTGGCGAGACTCTTTTGCAGTTTTCTCGCAATCTTCAGACAAACGGGGCACAATTTTTTTGGGACACCCTGTAGTACCACCGATGAATTAGCTAAAGACCATGATAAAATCAATTCTTTCCTTACGAGTCCTTGTTAACGAAAAAATTGACTTTGAAAATGTAGAGAAATGGCTGATGAATCGTTCTTGCAAGCAGCTGACAAGGAAATTTTGCCTCATTTTTTGTACACATCCTTCCACGCATTTCTCAACTTGCATGATTCACAACTTTGTCCTCAAAATGAGCTATTTTATATTTCAAACTTAATCTTGAGCTTATAAAAAGTTACTACCCCGTTCATATTTGCTGCATAAAAAGTTTTAACCCAGTTCTCCATAAAATAAACGTTGCACTATCCCGCATCACGTACAGGAGTTGCGTTTCGTTTCTTCGCATTTCAGCGCTAAGCGTCACTTGTCAGAAAATACGATTTCTGAGGAGTTTTATGTTGGAAGAGTGAGTTTGCCGCGTAGATATCAGGGCATCCTGTTCAATTATCTTTATTTACATTTGCGGCCTGATCAATTATCCCTAGAAATCCCTAGAAATGGATTTGACTATAAGTGCACAGGGAGTCAATGACGAAGGGAATATCCACGGGGGGGGGGGTCTTCTATAGTAAAGGTACCTGGGGATGTGCCGCGAGCAAGGGTATACTTTTTCGGACTTCTAGTCTAGCCAAGGGTATACTTTTTTGCAATTTTGGCCAGCAACGGTCTAGCCAAGGGTATCATTTTTGACAATATTGGTCTAGCGAACGGTCAGGACTTCATATTTGGCACAAATTTGACAATAATGGTCGAGAAAATGGTCAAACTTGGTCTAGCCAAGGGTACCATTTTCGTAAAAATTGGTTCAAACAATGGTCAAATTGGTCTAGCCAAGGGTACCATTTTCGTAAAAGTTAGTCTATCCAACGGTACCCTTTTGAAGATGCTCGCGGCAGACCCCTACCCAAAATTTGGCCGAGAACCCCCCCCCCCCGTGGGAATATGTCTTACCTTCCTCGTTAATGTTTTCTTTCGCCTTCTCTTGTGAGCCTGACTTCCAAATATCCTCTTCTTTCGGGCTCTCGTTATTCGGATCAGGTATCGTAACTCTTCGTACTTTTACGAGTTTTACGACGAAATTCGGTACAGCTGCTGGCGTTGTTTCGCAGTGTTCATCAGAAAAGCACGAAACGGCGTAACAATGATTCTCTGGCATAAAGGCGATATCACAGTCTGATTTCTCGCAACACATTCGTTTGCACGTGTGAATATCGGCAGCGTGTCCAAGGTGGGTGAACACGCCAGCTTGCGTGTTTCTGCTGAATGTGTGGTTCGAGAGGACCATTTCGTATGTGCATCGTGTTGGTTTTGATAGTTTACTGTATGCTGAAATGTAAATGTATGAGTGAATGGGTTGCTTTTTTTATTCAATTTAGAATTTTCAAAACAAACTACTTAAGACGATACATATTAACTACTTTACTACAATACAAGAGCGATGTCACGGAGAACAGGAGACCATGACAACTCCGCAGTCATTAACATAAAGACGTGTAACTTAAATATACGACTTCGAAAAAATACATCTAAACGATTTTTACTGATAAATGCAGCATAGGGCTCAAATCTTTCAAATCTTTAAAAAGGTCGGTGTAAAATTCTATCATATTTTTCTTTGAATTGGATTGCTTGAAAGGAACTTATAGTACTTTGCTGTAAATCTGCCGTGGAAATTTTATGATATCTTTATTTTTTTCAAAATGGCGGCAATTTGATAATTTTTGAAAAAATTCGTGGAAAATTTTGAAAAGATTTAAATCATTGTGAATCCTAAACTAATAGAGGAAACATTGCATAACATTCAAGAAAACCATAGTTTATGGAGGTCTACAATATGGTGGCAAGCAGAAGTTTGTAGCTTTTGTAGTTTAGGATTTAGAAATTTGATGACGTCATAGCCTCAAATTTAATGAATGCCGCCATATTGAAATTAATCAAGATATCAATAAATTGCCACGGCAGATTTACAGCAAAAAACCGTAAGTTCCTTGCAAGCTATTTATTTCAAAGAAAACGGCAATAGAATTTTACACCGACCTTTTTAAAGATTTGAGCCCTATGTTGATAAATGCTAAAGCTGTTTCACTTTGTATGTCGGGCTGACTGTGGGCTAACATGTCTTTTTCCCAAAGTAGGTGATCTGAAGATTCAATTTCGGATTGGATGGATTTGTACCCAGTGTGCCTAACATCCAATGTGAAACCACAGGCAACAGGATGAATAGTTGTAAAATTATAATGTAAATACTTGCCTCACGCTACCAAAATGCCTTTTTCTTTGTTTTCTGTCTGTTCTGCTAACAAATGTGCACAAACAAGCGATTTTAATATCGATATGCGAGGCCTGAAAGTTTCTTCGGACGGCCATCTTGGAAATCGAGGCTGGGCAGTCGTTACATTATTTCCAAGATGGCCGTCCGAAGAAACTTCAGATCTCGCATATCGATATTAAAATCGCTTGTTTGTGCACATTTGTTAGCAGAAAAGACAGAAAACAAAGAAAAAGACATTTTGGTAACGTGAGGCAAGTATTTACATTATAATTTTACAACTATTTATCCTGTTGCCTGTGGTGAAACAGGCTTACAAGCAAAATAAAACGAAGTAAAGGGACTTAGTGACTATGAAGTGTAAAACAAAAGTTTAAAATTACCTTAATCAAACCGACCAGTTTTGTGAATTAAATTTGTAGTCAGTTCGAGTGCATGTTTATTGCGTAACTAGAAAGGTCTTTATCAGCATACTATAAAAGTTGTATCAGAACGTTGTTTGAAAAGCTGCTGATTTGAACGGGTTGCTTTCAGCAAATATAACTGGGTTGCTTTCAGCACAAAAACCAGCTAATGTTGAAGGGTAACCCTCCTTAAAGAATTGAATACACTAATAAAGCAAAATAGATATTTTCTAAATTGTGTAAGTATCTCAAACTTCTTTATATTGAATGATACCATTTGAAAACTCAGCTTTTGGGTCATATTTGAGCACATTTATGATACCCTCAGTTACCTGGAGTGCTTCCCAGATTTCTGCATATTTTTACCGTTCTGGAAAGATGTCTTGAGGATCACAAATGATGAATAAGCTATTACGGCTTGTCGTAAATTGCTTATATACCATCTCAGCCAATTGATACATTTTCCAGTCTGAGGTGCCAATTAAATGAATAGAAAAAGTGTCTACTTCGTGCAAAATCACATTGCGAAATCTATCGAACCAAGTTGAAAAATCCCATTTTATTTCAAGGATTGGGGTATAAACTTGATTTTGAGAAATTATTTGCAATTTAAAATACACTTTTTTAACCTTAAATTAAGACTTCTAGATAATTTTCTGCAGACAATCTGATCCATGTTCCAACGAATGAAATGATAGAATAGTATTTTTGACTCGTGATCGAGCTTTCTCACGAAAAGAGAATCGTTCAAATTTAAGAGCTTTCTAGCCAACCAATGCTAGCCAGCGAACATAGCCCTTTGCATTACACGGCACATTTTTTCAGGATCGGGATTGCGATCCACCTCTGAAGTGGGATCGAATTTTAGAGTCGTCATCGCGATCAAGTGTTTACACGGCATTTGTTTCAGGATCGGGATTACGATCTGGATCGCGATCCCGTATTTTTGCTCCGTGTAAACGGGGTAAGACGAACCGTGGATTCTGACCCTTTTTGGGCAAACTGAGGAAAATCATTTTTCGACTACTTCTTGATTTCAGAGAGAAATATTCAGCTGAAATTTAAGGTTAAAGGCTCAAGATCAAAAGCTTAACCGAGATAAATCAATTAAAATTTCACAAATTAGTTGCATCGTCTCTGCAGTACAATTGTTGAAGCATTAGACACCTTTTGTAACTGACCCTGTAATTTTCTATAAAAAGGCAAACTTAAATTCAGGCAGAGAATGGTTTATTTAACATATAAGTTACACTCTGATGAGAACTATTTCGAACTTAGGTTCGAAAGGCCTCAGTGTGCCAAAAATTTGTCTTTTTCTTTGCGTCCACCTCCTCCATAGTATATAATTTTTATTTTAACAAATGTTCACAACAACAAATTTTACGTACCCTCTCTTGGCCGCTTAGCTGCAAATGCGAAGCAAATTTCCAACAGCAATAAAACGAATAACTCCATTTACTTTAGTAGCGGCATAAGCATTTCATCCAAATCTGTATTCCTTACTCAGGTTCGGTTAGGTTCGGATAGATTCGACAATCTTTCCCGCTCAATAACAATGCCCATTTTCAAACAATCCTTCATCGCCTCAATCGTTATAATTTTCGATAATTTTTAACCAATAATATCCGTGTCCATCTCCAGAATTTCTCGATATCTTAATTTTGAAAGAAGCTATTCTATTTACTCCTTACAAGACGCAATAATTTAGGCCATTATTTCAGGTCATGGATGATTGAACATGGAGGTAGTCACGTGCATAGGCCCATGTGAACATGCTACAGGAATGCAGGTTGTGCATCTAACTTACAGGTGACGTATAAGCACCTTATACTGTTCAATCAGTACGTGATTTATTCAACGGTTTGCTTTGCTGGTTTATCGGTTTCCCTGGAATTAATTACCGGTTTCGGTTCCCCTAGATCGATCTGGCACTGGTCAAACATTCTCAGGTAGCCTCAATGAGAGCTTCGAGCGAAAAAATATAAAGATAAAACAGTGCACTAAATTGATTCGTGCCAATGATGTTTTCCATGGTTAATTGAAAATATTAAGGAAGTGAGATATTCTTTTTGTCGACGAAAGAAAGGTTATTGGGCAATTTTCGCACAATATTCGAGTTCCTAACATGGAACAGGCTTGTGCACGAGGCTGACAGCAAGTTTTAACTTGGCCTGTTTTTCACAACAGCAAACGCAAATCTAGGCCCATATTTCGTTTTTAGTGTCCTTCACAATAAAAATTTTTGCTGCTGGGTAATGTAGGTTTTCATACTATTTTTTAAAGAAACATGTTCAAACAGAGAAGACCACAATCCCACTTTGGGAAACAGTTTATGTCAAGATTTGGAACAGTTCTTTGCTCAATGGGACTTCACTAAGCAATTCATCCAAAGTATAAGATTGTGCTAAAGGTTATCGGAGTGCACACTTTTTAAAAAACATTTTGCCGCAGAAAATGTTATTCAAAGGATTGTAAAGACAGGCAGGCCCAGATTTGCATTCTTGCGGGTTTTACGTAACGTAATATAACTTCCCAATTTGCGGAGGTGTGTCAGTATTTGGATTTGGTGCCGATCCTCCAAGTCAATAGCTCATCAGATGACTGAAAATGTTGCCGATGTGGTCTTTCTCCTCCACAAAAATCTCAGCATGAGCCTCCGCAATACCTGCAGATCACCTATTTACAGAGATCTCGGCACGAATTCTTTCCTAATGGTATAACAATAAACGAATTTATTGCTGAGAAGAGCGACTAGAAACTGCAACGAGAAATTCATTTAACATTTATAAATTAATTTTGAAAGAATAAAAGAAACGTTGAAAAGGAGAAGATCACTTAAAAGTTTTGGATGTAAGAAAAAGGATACAAAGAAATATCAAGTTTTGTTAGAAAGGTCAGCAGGTCAGCATAATGGCTGCCCGTCACCTGGAAATAAACATATTGCTTGTGATCGGTAAGTTGGAAACGGGCCTAAGTTCAGATTTGCTTCGCAAAATTGATGTTTTCAGCCTTCTTTTAGTCAAGAAATTGTTTTTGAATCTTGCCTGATTGATTATTGGTTTGAAGCCTTTAAACGTTGCAAGAGCATGGGAGAGTTTCGAGTTCAAAAATAAGTGATTTGTCTCATTAAAAGAATCTTTTAATTCTCGAAAATGAATACTTCTTACTGATCTTACCACCAAAGAAAATTTTTCGACCGTTGGCAATTTTCCTGTATCCGTATAGTCTCTACAAGAATCTTCCAGAAACAATTGTTAAAAAGCCTGGATTTTGTAATGTTTTCTTATGTTGTACATGGCAATCCAAAGGTTGATATGAACTGCTACATTTCAGTTTACTTATTACCAAATAGCCCTTTATCATGAGCATCATAACTATGTAAAACCCACTTATGGTACGTTTTTGGACCCAAACAGCAACAGGCTTTTATTTTGGGTAGCACGAAATGAATCATTGTTTTTAAACCAAATCTGTTTCAAAAATCGAAACGGAGTTGCAACACAAAGAGCTGTGTTGGTCGAAATAAGGTACCCTCAACCAAATTGGAGCCGGAAAACCAGTTAGGTGCAGACAAACTGAGACTTTGACTCTTAAAGTAATTATCGCCACTCGTTGGCTCAATCCATGGGGGTATGCCAGAATGGTACTTGGAAGGAATGCTCATGAAAGCAGCACAAGATATCTGAATCAACCATCTATCTTAGAATTGAAGATAAGATTCTTATTCTGGTTTTTAAGGAACTGAAAATCAAAGCTCCTCAATACTTAAAAGACAAGCTGAACCTGAGCAGGAGAGCGAGACCATTGAGATCGAACAATATGTATATGTAATATGGAGCTAGATATTCTCAAAGTAAAGAGAGAATCATTCGCAAACAGATTATTCAATGTGGGACCTCGGCTGTGGAATGAATTCCCAGCGATATAAAACAATTCACTGATATTTAAACATTTAAGAAAAGGTTGAAGATATTTCTCCTTTATAAGTTTAATCTGACATCATGTTGGGTTTCAGGGACTTTTAGGAACTGTAAAGCACCTTTGAAGAAAAGTATAAAAAACTGCGCTGCATTAAGTAATCAATATTTAATTTAATTTGTAATTTGATGCGGCTGTGGTCATGTTTAAAACACAAATTTAGCTTAGGGTATATCTTTCTGATTGGTATAGTTCAAAGCCCAGCTTCGTATAAAATCATTTCCTATCTTTTGCTACGTTAATTATGCAAGTTTTATTTGTTTTTATATTTATTAATTAACGTGTGGTTTCGTTTGTTTACATGTGCAGCTTGACTAATCGGCCATAGACAACCTTCTATTTTCAGTTGTTGATCGGTCAGTTTCCACTTGCTAGGGTGTTAGAAAACCAATTGATGCTTTTGTTGAATGGACAGATATCTACCGTAAAAGCTCTAGGGGGGGGGAGCTTATTTAATTTCAGACGATTCAGAGGGGGAGCATAAATAGAGAGGGGGCTTATTAGAGCGTGGAGGGGGGGGGGGATTATTCACAAAATCAAATGATCTGGATATATATTATAGCCTTTTAGCTCTTTCAGACCATAGTTTGTGGATTCAACATACAATTTTACGAGTCAAATACATAAATTCGACACAGTTTTATCTCAAACCATATCAAAATTAACATGCAAACTTATTTAGCTCAATAAATGGAAAATCTTTGCTAACCTCTGGAATTTAATATAAGTGGGGCGGGGCTTAAAAGAGAGGGGGGCTTCTTTAAAATTTTGGCTTAGCAGGGAGGGGCTTATCAGAGAGGAGCGATTTTTAGAGAAGGGGCTTAATAGAACTTTTACGGGATGTATTTATGACTCTTGAAACGGAGATGAGGTTTTGTGATTCACCTAGCATGCTTTCACCTTGTTATGCTCATTTTTAGTCAAATATGTTTCGCATTCGTTTTTCAGTGTTATTTGGTGCCGTGACAAGTCACACGATTCTCGAAGAATATCATTGTAAAGACTCTGAAGTAGAATATGGTGTATCTCTAAAAGGAGGCAAGAAAGCTGGTATATTCAGAAATCTTGGAAAAACCAAAAATATACAGGTAGGATACGTTGACTTCATCCTAGGGTACGCCACAACCTATATTGTGTCTTACCAATTTGTAATTGTGTTTTTGTAACTGTATCTACATTGTGTCTTATCAATTTGTCCTATTAGAAAAAATGCATGACGCTTTGGAAGCTTTCCCGTAAGACTACACGCATTTAAGAAACATGAAGTTGTGGCTGTGGCTTTTGAACCTACACAAATTGTGGCTGTGCATTGAACCTACACAAATTACTAAGAAACATGAAGATATAAGAGGATTGACAAATCATTTTTAGTAATTTATTTTTTAAGTGGGCTGGAAGTATTTGTAGCTATTTAACGCTAAGTTAAGGCCACTATGCATGCCACATCCAGGCGTGGGACTCCTAGTTTAACGTCCCTTCCGAAGGACGGCGAGGTGAATTCCAGTTGCGAGGTCAGGCCTCCGAAATATCACCCATCCGGGGTGTGACCTCACTCGACCGAGCTTAACTTCAGTCAGAAACTGTATATGCCACTCAGCCACTCACCCACATTTTCCACATCTTTTGAGCTGAACGACGATGCTGAATTGTCATTCATTTTATCATGCACCTTTTACCATTTCGAAACTAATCAAGATATCAATAAATTTCCACGGAAGATTTACAGCAAAAACCCTAAGTTCCTTCCAAGCCATTTAATTCAAAGAAAACAGCAATAGAATTTTACACCGACCTTTTTAAAGATTTGAGCCGTATGTTAGTCAACCCTCCTATGGGCCTTTGAGCTCGAAATTGCTAGCTAAATATGTATCATTGTTGATCTGTTTTAGGAATGCATCTACAAATGCTGTAAACAAGATCATTGTGATGTGGCAATGATGGAAGGGCAAGAAAAGAATTGCATTGGTATTAGATGTGCCAACGAGAGCTCATGCGAGACAGTACCACAAATGTATGGCGAATATGAAGATTTGCAAATTGCTCATGTGTCAGGCAGAGGATTGAAAAATATCGAAATTGGTAAGCTACTTGACTATTGTCGCAAAAGCCCTATTTATCCGCCTCTCTTTAAGGCTCCTCATCTAATTAGCCCCCATTCTAAACATGACTCCCCTTCCATTAAACTTTACTTTTATGAAACTACTTGTTGTCTTGTTTTCTTTATTCACTTAAAAAACAAACTATTTACAAAACAACAAGGCTAATTAACTATATGCCATCCATAGTGGGAAAGGACTTAAAGTCAGCGAGTTCCCACTATGTATGGCACTTACAATTGAATTTAAACTGTTCCAGTGATAGTCGTAAGAGAGGGACAGCCCAGGAGCAAACGATTCGCTTGTGTTAGGTGCTTTAGGGTTTGACGAGCAACATCAACAACCCAGAGGTGCACACTTGTGCTCCTTCAGAGGTCCAAGCTTGAGCAAATCTGTCAAGAGTTCGATTTTCAATTCTAGAAGAATTTTCATTCATTCCTCTCTGGGGTTATCAGAACGTTTACAGTATTCACTGATGTTGTCACCAGGAGGCAGCGAGAGCAACTAATTCTAGGTATAGTAGTTGGCTGCATCAATGTTTATTACATCATCTAACGGATTACACATCCATTTTGTTGTTTTGATGTTAAGAATGACATTGCCTTCCTTTTGTATGATTCGTTGAATAACAAAGTTGTTACTTCATTCCATCAGATAATAAAACTCGGACCCTGCAAACAGAAAGTCTTGATGATAAATGCCCACACAACGAAGTAATGTATAACATGAAACTGGTTGGAGGGCTAAAAGCCGGAAGATTCACCGATATTGGAAGAGTTAAAGGAATAAACACATGCATCAATTATTGCTGTGATTCTAAAGTGGATTGTGATCTGGCTTTTATGCTTGGCAAAAGGTATGATGTTGCTTGAACTTATTACTCTTTTCCTAAAATGATATGTTGCTACAAGCAACTGCGATTGTTATGGCCTAACGATTGGAGTTGCCCAAGTCGTCTTGTAAGGAAGAAAGAAAGTTTCATTTGTTTGGTTTAAAAGCCGATTGGGAGGCGATTCAATTCTCTTATTTTTTGGGTTAATTAAAACATTTACTGCTCAGCTTCTGAACCAAACAAATTAAATGCCCGAGGTAGATGTGTAGATTTATGCTCCTTCTTTCGATTTATGCTCATTTTGCTCTTGGAAAAAATTTCTGGAATGCACAACGAGCGCGCTAGCTACATGGGTTTCAGAGAAACTTTTACGGTTTTGTTTGTTTTGAATTACTGGTTGAGGGAATTTCCCTTGGCGGCAACCGCTAATCGCTTTGAATTCAGGTGTCGACAAAAGCAACCTTATCGTGTTACAGAATCTGTCCTTGTTAATTTGAGGATTTACTTCAATTTGATCTTAATCATACTCATACGTTGCTTCTTAGATGTTATTTAGTGAAATGTTACACAGAAGACAAATGCCAAACCTTGCCTTCAACTGGTGCGGATTATAAATTCAAACAAAGAATGGCGTTCGTTTCTCCGTGGCTTTATGGAAAGAAAAAGAAAATCGGTGAGTCTAAAATTTCAAATCATAAATCGATTGAAAGAAAGTGAAATCAACAATTATTTTCGCAATCAGATGGCACTAGATTGCTGTTGTATTCAAAATCTTGAATGTTTTTGTACCTATCTCTTTTTACAGCTGGCACGCTTCCAGGATATCTACATATTGCAGTGAAATTGTTGGAAGCTCTACAGGACTGTATGAAACATCAAACGTAATGTAGTCGAAAATTGCGGGAAACTCCAACACTTTGAGACATAACTGTTTTAGTTGTTTGCACTTACGGCTATAATTCTTTAGATGTACACGAAGATATTAATGATTATGTATGTATGCAGGTATGTATGTATAATTTTGCCATCAAACCAAACATAACTAGTCATAAAAGAAAAGAAATCTAATTACAATATCTATAAATTTAAAATAATTACGGGCAAAAACTACATATCTAATTTCATAATCTAATTCAAAAACACCCCATGGATTATTATATAATATAATATAATATAATATAATATAATATAATGTAATATAATATACTATAATATAATATGATATGATATAATAATTATAAATAGTAATTATAGATGAAATATTTAGCCTTGAATATTATGAATAGACGTTTCGGGCATAGCCCCTCATCTGTAAGCATGAAATAAGGAACGATAAAGTAGTTGGAATAGAAGAAAGAGCGATTCATTGGTCAGGTGATTTGTGAAATGCAGAAAAAGAATACGACAGAAGGATCCGACACAAGAGGATTTTTAAGAATTGTTTATAGTTAAAATTATAATACTTCGTGCATTATAGTCTGTCTCAAATTAGATGTCACCTGCAAATGCCCGCGAATAAACAATAGAAGTGTTTCGCAAAGGAATTTTGCGTTATTGCAAATCTCAGGTGACATCTTACTTGGGACAGACTTTCACTGTTGTACGTAAAATGCAATATCATTTGACAGTCAAATTGCGTGTTTGTATACTGCCCTCTAAAACTGATCTTTGTTGCTCTTAGTTAAAGTGCCATCCTCGTTGTTCTCCCACCACGTTGAATGCATCCAGTCAAAACTTTACACTCAATCGAGGCTTGCAAATGGAGGCCAGGCCGGAGATTTCAGAGATGTTGGCAAAGTAGGCAAATCACATATCTGCACGAGGCTGTGCTGTGAGAATCCTGACTGTGATGTAGCGTACATGTTTGGAAGAAATTGCTTTTTGGTGAAATGCTACAGTGAAGAAAGTTGCCGTGTAATCCCTGATGAAGATTTGCAGTACAATGGTGTGGGCGAACGCAGGGATAAACAGGTGCAGTTTGATAAACAGGTGCAATATATCATCAAACGCAAGTTTGGAGTCAAGTTACGGCCGGGTGTGTATCGTTTGATTTATTGATTAATTGATTAATTGATTGATTGATTGGTTGACTAGATGCTTGACTGATCGATCCGTGGGATGCACCAGAAAGAGTTCATTGTTTGGAAATTCTTACTACATAAAGTACTCGATGCCGTGAATCGAACTCTGGTCGATAGCTGCAAGGCAAAATAAATTTTTTAAATTTCTCTGATATTTTTGTAGCACTGGAAATATAGGTGAATATAGTGCAGGAAAAATCCTTGTTTGCCAAATGCATCAGAAATGCGATAAGCCACAATTGGTCTCAGCCAAAGCAGAAAAGATCTCTTCATACAAAACAGTACGCAAATGCATTCATCTCCCTGTAGAGTTGAGTTTTATGTGAGCATATTCTTCGTGATTTGTGTGCCATTTTGCACGTTTCAAAACCAAGGATTTTGAAACCAAGGATTAATTCTAATTTACTTATACTTCCAATATAATGCTCAGAGAAAATGTTGTCATAAATCTTTGTTTATTGTCATCATTATAAATTTCTTTATAGTAGGTGTTTAAAAGTGACATTTTTAAATAGCTAAGTTACAGCTAATTGATGTCCCCTTTATCCACTATTTTCCAATGCTTGCAAAGAAGATGTCAGGAATAAAGATTTTTGTGGAGTGAATACTGGTCGTGTTACTAGAAAGTGTAACTGTCCCTCGAAAATCTTCTGAGTGACCTGGTGATACTATTCTTTCTTTATGTACAGGGTGTCCCAAAAAATTTGTGCCCCGTTTGCCTAAAGATTGCGACAAGACAGCAAAAAATTCAATTAAAGTTCTTTAGATATTCAATTAAAGTTTGCAACCATCCCCGTACAAATCCGTTGAGAAATGATGGAGCTATGACCTTCAGAAGACCAAATTTGCCTGGTGACCGAAACCAGCGGTCGGCCATTTTGTCTTACCATTTGCAGTGATAAGTATCTTCAAGTGAAGAAAGAAATAATTTCTGTGAGGTCAGAAATAGTCGAACTCTCCGAGGATTATCGGAATTTTTACGAGAGCTATTAAATTGGAGGCTGCTGTTTCATTTTCAATCCATGAAGCTATTTATCGCTGAAAAATAGTGAGACAAAATGGCCGACCGCTGGTTTCAGTGATCGGGCAAATTTGGTCTCCTGAAGGTTATAGCTCCATCATTTTCAACGGATTTTCATGGGACTGGTAGCAAACTTTAATTGAACATCTGAAGAACACCATTTTGTTAAAGTTTTGCGAAAATCTTTTGCCGTTTTGTTGCAATCTTCAGACAAACGGGGCACAATTTTTTTGGGACACCCTGTATATATTGATCTAAAAAATTAAAAACTTCAAAATAGATATATTACTATGCACCAACCACTGCGGGGAAGGACACTTTTGGTCATCTGTTCCCCACTTTGTCATCTGGTCCCCTATCATACTGTTCTGATCCAAGCTATGATACTGCTCTGATTCAAAGTTCCTTGTTTACAGTTAAAACCCGCATATAAGAACCTTACATTTTGAAATCACCCTGTTTAGGTTCTTGTACATATGATAATATTCTTGAAAACAGGATGGAAGTTCTTTAATAGGTTGTTATCAAAAGAGTTAATTACAGATCTTCAGGAATTTAGGCCAAATATAAGAAAACAGGTTTTTCACGTACTCACTATCATGACACAATTTTGCAAAGAACAACCTTATCTACCTAGCCTTATCTGTATCACATCCATTCATACAAGGATTTTTTTACATATGCTTTGTATCTGCTTAGATATTTGGCTAAATTTCTTGAAACATTTTATCACATATTACCAACCAGTAGTTTACTTTTAACTTTTTTTGAGATAAGAACCTTCCTTGAATTTGAGGATGAATAGGTTCTTCTGTAATGGGATGAGATTAGAACATTTTAGGCTTTAGGTTCTTATAAGTGGGTGGTTCTTATATGTTGTATTGTCTTCTTACACCGGACACCAGTTTAAAGATCCTTTTTCATTTTAACTCTTTTTACCACAGATGGCACAGTTATTCATCCTGACAAGAAATGTTCAATTGATGGGGAAATTCGAAACAGCACAGTCTTAGAACAAGGCATGCTTGCAGGAACAGTGAAACTACAAAAAGGATTGGACAAGATTGATAAGTGCATTGAGAGATGCTGCGAAGAAAAGAGATGCCATGTTGCATTGATGCTTGGGAGATTATGTTATTCAATGGAATGTGGAAATGAGAATGCTTGTAAACCGAAAGCTGCACCGAAAAGTGTTCTTGATAAAAATCCAACTATTGCGTATGTGAAGCGAGGAGAAATTACTATGGGTAAGTTTTTTTAATTTCAATTTTTTCAATTTTAATTTGTATTCTCAGCTAAAACTAAGACATGAAATACTTTGAATGATGGCACTCATACTACAGAAAACAGTTTCAACGTAAACTATCTTAACCCTATCTGACCTGGGGTGTCTTCAAACGCGCAATGCCTGGGAGCCCCCCCCCCCTGTTTATCTCTGTTGTCATAGGAGATATGGCAACCAAATTTGGCACAAAGGTAGTTAATTATATAAACAATGAAAATTTGAAATCATAATTCAATTAGCGATGTTGTTGTTGTTGCTAGAGCATGATAATCATTATGATGTCATATGACGTCATATGAATGAAAGCTTGTTAAAAGGTCATGAAACTTGAGCTTTCATAAAGAAATGAAACATATATATAAAAACATAGATAAATTCATAATTTAGACTTTATTAGACCAATTAAACATGATTAAGAGAGATACAAAGTATGTCTTTCACAGAGAGTTGTATGACAAATTGGTAACCATGGAGACAAGGCTAAAAATAGAATTTTCAAATTGTTACAATCTTATTGCTCTATTATAGAAAGTTAAACTTAAGAAGTCTCAGGGGACTTCTACATACTTCAAAGGTTGTTCTGTCGCTAAAGGACAAGCCTATATTATGAGCATTTGTCACAATTTTGTTCGGCACGGTAAATTTCCCAAATTAAGGATTTCGAGGAAAAGGGCCTACTTGAAGTCCTCAAAAAATCGTCAAAAATAGGGGATCGCTTTAAAGCCATTTCAAAATTTCTTCACAACGAGTAGCGTGTTTCATTTCAGCCTGGGAATATTTTGTAGGTACCTTGGGATATACAAACGTGTTTGAAAACTTTCGACTCAGTTGCCTATTCCCAGGCTAAAATTAAACACGCTCCTCATTGTTTGAAGATATGAAATGGCTGTAAATCGATCTTAATTTAGCTTCTCCACATCAGCCGAAAATATGGGCACGTACGCAGAGATTTGATTTTTCGTTTCTGATTCCTTTATAGCGCCGAAAAAGTCTGAGATTCCCGTCGCAGATGCCAATGCAGATACTCCAAAGCAACTTGGAACTTACATTCCAGCAGTCCCTTGAAGGAGACAAATGTGATTCTTGCATGAATTGTCCGTTTGTTCGTGGAAAACTCTATAAATCACAGCAAAGGTATTCCTGTTGTACAGGGAAAATGTTATTTTGAGACAATCCAACGATATTTCTGGAGAAGAGATCGTATAATTGGTCGTATAGACAGAGCCAATGGCTTTAAATTACTGGTGTTGTTTTAATTATGATAATGAATAATGCTAAAAAATTAAGTGTTGCTTATAAAAAGGACTAAAACTCCGGCACCATGCTCCTAACACTTAAATAACCGTCAATGGAGTACAGAGTTCTTTTTGTGCTACTGGTATTAAAACTGAAATTTTCTCATAGGCCTTTTTCAGTTCTGCCCTGCGCAGACTTTAGTTTTGCTCCAAGCTTCGAGCTTAAACTCAAGCATAATTCCATGCTGAAGAAATAAGGTACATGTAATAATCTTGATCTAAATTTTGACAAATTAAATATATCGTAATTGAGATGCTTGCTTCTGTGAGTAACATTAATCATACAGCGGTATCTGGTATTTGTGGATTTTCCTTTATTTAGGCCTCAAATTGGGTGTATTTCAAAAGTTTTTCCCATGGACATTGATGGAAATGAGGATATAAACCTTACCAAATCAACTAGTTATGTTCTGCTTTCCCTAGCTGCTAAAAGTAGAACGACTTGATCAACATTTAAAAGTAGTATTAATCTTAACTGAACTAGGTTGTTATTCTAATCTGAACTAAGTATGCACATATTGTACACACGAGTATTAAAATTATTTTGTAAACATATATGATGAATAAACATTTTTAAACTAAGACAAATGCTTTTAAACTTTGTGTCTCTTCTGTGTAACTCTCAATTTATCTTGAGTCAAATGAACGTAGGACAACAAAATGGGTGAACAGGGAAACGTGTGAACAGCATCAGGGATGAATTTTTAAAACAAAACGATCAGGTATCCAAAAAGACAAAGTGGTTTATTTGTGATGAATAGATTTCACACCTCTGAGCTTACTCAATCAATCAAAATAAACAGAGAAAGCAAAACATTTTGCTTGGGTGCAATGAAGGTGTGGAAATCCATTCTTTAGAATTAAAATCGCATTGTATTGTCGGATACCTGATTCTTTTGCTCTACGAAATTCATCCTTGCTGTGAACAGAACCAAATCATATTTGAAATTTGAAATAATTTAGAAATCAAAAGTTCTAAACTTAAATGACCTTTTGAGCTAGAATCATCATCAACATTTGATAATGAAAAGCCCCTCCCCTCCATTGTTATTGCAGCAGTAGATTTCCCGCACCCCTTTTCAATATAGGCCAAACATTGTACCTATCGGACGAGGGATGAATAGCACATTTTGCATATTTGCTTGAGTTTAGCTCAGTTTTTGCAAGCAAGCACTTGCTGAAGAATGGTTGCCACTAAATATTTTAGTGATCTAATAATTTTGACGATGATTTTGTTTTAAGACCATTAGCAATGACAAAACCGTCTTCTTAAGAACGAACACTTCTTTCTGAAGGTAATGAAACTCTAAACACTTCAAAGCCAAATTTAAATGCACACTCTTTTTATAAGAATAATGTTTATAAGAATATTCAGGCTCAGAATCATCCAATTTTTTTAAAGAATACTATAAGAATATTGCTCAGCCTCAGCTCGCATACTTGTGTCTCATTTTTCAGCCGTTGCCCGTTTTGCGATGTTCATAACAGAGAATCGCATGACTGACATATCTCATTTTTTCAAAAAACATGGTTTCTATTCGAGGGCGGCTATTTCCATATCAGATTTGAAAAAGATAAGAATACTTTAAGAATATATTTAGGCAGGCTCAAAACGAAAATTTCTCAAGAATATCTAATCGAGGCTGGACAAAATTTATAGTATTCTTATATGAAAAAGAGTGAAGAACAAAAGCTGAGCCCGAGTGGTAAAAGATGTCGCGTTAGTTATACTTTTTGTCTCAAGTTAAAGGCAAAAATGAACCAAGAAATCTTTTGAGAGATCTTAGTTTGTGGTTTGGGTTTGTTTCCGGTCCCAAAGCTAACTAAAAGTTTCCAACCATTAAAAGACTCGGCTTCAAAACTGTGCTGGGTGCCCCAGGAGACTATTGCAAGTTTGCAATTTCTGAAATGAAAAGGTTTAGTCAAATTACTACAAAATTATTTCATTTGAATCCTTGTTGATTGACTTAAATTTTGCTATTTTTCTTACTGTTATCAATAGCTTGGTTGTTTGGAAATTAATCAGCAAACCTCAGATTTGCACTTTGTGCCTAATTAAAATGATTTACCATATTCAAACAGTTAAAAAGGCACAAGAGGGCTTTTAATTTAAAGTAGAACTGCAGGTTCATCACGAAACGAAGTATTCTGGTTGCTGATTTCAGAGTTCCTTGATTAAAGCTATTCAAATATTGAAAATACTCGATTCACCGTCGGTCTTTCATGTTTAATTAAAGTTTCGTTAGAACATCGACTTGAATGAGATTCCAACCTCTTTGAATAATTGAATTTGGAAGGCATTTTCTTAAATTTAACTGGCACTTGCTTTTTAATTTGCTGTCAGACAAGCGTCTTTGGGTGTAGAATCAAGGGTCGGGACCAGGCCTACTCGTTTCATCCACGACCTTTAATTTTTGATTAAACTATCCTGTGAAAGCGATTTGAGTCTGAGGCTACCCCCTCTTGAATACTTAACTTTAGGTACTATTTTCTTGTCGTTAATTGACATATTGCCCCATTGTTTACTGCTAGACAAAGCCCTTTGGGTTGGTAATCAAGGGTCGGGACTGGGCCTACTCGGTTCATCCACGATCTTTCATTTTTAATTAAATGAACCTGCGAAAACGACTTGATTCAGAGGCTACCCCCTTTTAAATGCTTAACTTTAGGCAGTATTTTCTTGTCGTTAATTGACATATTGCCCCGTTGTTTACTGCTAGAAAAAGCCATTTGGGTTGGTAATCAAGGGTCGGGACTGGGCCTACTCGGTTCATGCACGATCTTTCATTTTTAATAAAACGAACCTGCAAAAACGATTTGAATCAGAGGCTAACCTCTCTTTAATGCTTAAACCTATGCAGTATTTTGTTATTCCTAATTAGCATTTTGCCCTGTGATTCACTGCTAGACAAGGGCTTTTTAAGTTCTAAATTAATATGAATCGAAGCGATTACGAAAATCGGCGAATATTTCAGAGGTTTGCGAAGTTTAAGCAGGAATGCCTCTTGATCACTGAAACCTGTCGAAATTTGCATGTGGCAACGCCCGAAACCAACTACTAGAATAAGCAAACTAATAGTCACGTGATTTTCTATTGTCTTGCCGCTTTGTTAATGGATTCTAGGAGATTGACGTAATATTACAGACTATGGCAATCTGTGCAAAATTCGAATTCGTGAATTTACCGTGAAGTTTTTTCTTGATTGTAGAACGAAATGATGCTTTGATAAACAAGAAAGGAGAGTGGAATCCCGAGGAAGGAAAATAAACAAACGTTTATGTTGGAGATTGTTTACAACCCGAGCCATGAAAGACATCTTGGGAAGGAATCGTTGAGATATAACGGCATACAAGACCTTTTGACATCACTTCTCTACGCTTGACACAACACGGCCTAAAATGGATACAAACTTTGTAAAACACCTCTTCATCTTTGTAATATGGAGTTTAATGCAAATAGGTGAGATTCATTTTCATGTTTTGATTCCCGATTGTGATCCTATGATCCTGTTTTATCGATCACGCAGGTTGAATCATCTTCACCTTGGAATTTTCGCCGAAATTCTACTGAATTTTTTATGTGCAGCACTTCGATTAATAATATTTAAGCTTAGTTAACCTGAGCAGAAGTTAGCTGCCAAAACTGCACATTTAGAAGTTCTTGCGTTGCCCAGAATGTTTTGATTTTATGATGTGCAGCACCCGGGTAAAGTTCGATTTTTTATGAAATATCGAGTGCGTTCTTCTGGACTAAAACTGCAAAATCCTTTGTGATTCTCCTAGGCGGCATATCGACTGTTCTTGCAGTTTGATTAGTGAAGAAAGCGAATCAACAGCTCTGCAAAAACGATCATGTTCCTTCGCGGGCCAAATTGTTATTTTTATCAAAGTTGCAACAAAGTGAAATTATGTGTTCTAGAAGATCACTTCAAAGTCAGCCAAATGATACAGCAGAAAGTTTGGAAAGCATTTGGAACCTACCAAAAATATCTGTGGAAAAACATATCTTTACCGGAGGCTAATTTCAAGTCTGGAATGGTTCAGCTAACGGTCTTAGACCGATATAAAACCTTTAGTTAAGGGCTGACTGAGCTGCCTTGTACAAAACCTAACTTTACCTCGTAATGCTCATGTTTATTTGCAGTAAACGTTTTCTTGAATTAAAAATTTTTGAATCAGTAAATTGCTGTAAAAAAGAGAAATGTTGAGGGACAAGCTTTGGGTATGTCCTATTGTGGCTCACTTTTAAAAGAAAATTGCTAAATCTATCAAGACCTTGTTTTAAAATTTACCTTATCGTCACCTGCATGAAACAATGCATGATATTCTAAAAGTATCCCCTTTAGTTCAGTTTACGTTGTACCTGGTGGGCCAGAGAAAAAATGTCGGGTTTGGGTTCGAAATGTCGAAAGGGCTCTTGGACTGTTTATTTTTATCTGAGTTACTGATTTTAAGTGTCGAGTTTTCTCCAAATCCTTCGGCTGTGACTTAAGAAACTATTTGACAAGGATTTTGACATGTTTGAAGTTATCGAGAGGCTCAAACATCCTGCAAGTTACACATGCTAAATTTCTTTTTGAAATTCCTTGGCAATTTAAAAAATCTGAAAAGATCTGATCGATTCGAATATACTGCAAACAGATTTAGTGTCCAAGCAGATTCAGTATTCACATGTAGATACTACAGGTTTAGTTTATCCGTATATAACTGGCTTTGGTGCATTTCATATTATTTTTACAATGATTATCTCAAATTTATAGGGGGTATCTGGAAGCACTTTTTTTTTGTATGTTAGATCTCTATAACAGCTTCGTCTCATAACGCATAGTCCACTGTTCCCAATGTCTTTATGAGAGTGTTCACACCCTCGTTATCTATTCGTTGACAAGTTCGAGAAGTTAGGCCTAGATAGTTAGGCCTATCTTCCCAACAATAACAACAACAACAGCAACAACAGCAACACTAATTACCCTGTATCAATAGCAGTAAATATGACGCTTGTAAAAACTGTATACCTAGATAGTAGGCTATATTGAAAACATTTCACATTTCTCCTTGAAAGTTAGGGCTAGATAGTTAGGCCTATCTTCACAACAATAGCAACAACAACAGCAACACTATTCACCCTATATCAATAGCAGTAAGTATGACGCTTGTAGAAACTGTATACCTAGATAGTAGGCTACATTGAAAACATTTCACATTTCTCCTTGAAAGCCCTCTTTCTAAGGGCCTGATAATTTTCCTCACGAATAGTCCAGTCAGCAAAGACAAACGAAGACCCTTGGTTATGCAGATGGACTCCCGTTCAGAAAAACACAAAATTCCGGGAGGGAATTGGAGCTGGGACATTTCATCATCTTGGTTACACACCAAACATGGAAACATGTGTAGATTTATGCTGCAAAATGCCCCTCTGCGGGGTTGCATTCAAAAGCAAAGATCGTTGCTATGGTGTCGAATGTGTGAGTGACGACAGCTGTGAAACTGTGCTGACAAAGCCAGGGGACACTACGGTGGAGATATCACATGTCAGAGCTGGAAAGAGGCCGGGTGAGGCTTCGAGGCTGTGACGGCCTCGTTTTCTTCAGTGGCAGATCCCACGTGGTGTGTTTGTCGCTGGATGAATTTTGGCGGAGATAGAAGAATAAGTGCTAATTTTGCGAATGATTTGTTGCTAGACAGATAGTATAGTTTATAGCATTGTTTTATTAGGGGGCTGCAGAATTCGCAAAGATTTTCGCGTAAACTGACTGCGTTTTGTTAAAGCTAACAAACGGCGAATTGGTCTTGTAATAGCCTCTCCAGGTTGCTGTAATAAGAATACCAATCAGGAAAATTCCACAGGAATCCCTAAGGAGTAGCAAATATTATTGATGTCTCCTAGGGAATAAAGTCTTATTTCTTAAATCCTCACTGACAGCACTTTTAACAGACTTACAACAATCAGACTCTCTCATGACTATGACTGAAACGTTGGATACGCCACTGAAGAAATTCGTAACTTTTTTTATTATGTTTAGGCCACTAACCTAAATTTTAATTTATATTGCCTTGAGTTATATTTCACTTGACAACTGACTGAAATCTCTATCAGAACCTCATATCATATAAGAATTGCTGAGTCTGCTGAGCACTAATATTCTCTAACAAATTTGGACTAACTAGTATAGTACCTGAAGATTACCTTTGCATCCGGGGGGGGGGTACATAACATGTTCATGGTACGGATGCGCCGCCCATATGGGTGGGTTTTTGGGCCCGAAATTCTCTAAACATGGGTCTTTTTTTCGGCGATTTTCCATAAACATGGGTGGGGTTTCGCTGAAATTCGCAAAAATTGTTTAATATAGGCATTTTTCCGCCAAAATTCATCATAATGGTGGGTACCAAGGCAAGTTTCGGTAATAAGAGGGTACCTTTCTGAAAACCGGTCGGCAGACCCCGTCCATCCACAAGTCATGTACCCCCCCCCCCGGGCTTTGCATGGAGTAATATAAACTACTCAAATTTATGGTAGTAACCCGCCAAAATTAGATATTTTTGAATAATGAAATTGTATAAATTTCTATTTGGAAATGCAGAACTGTGCTAAATATCTTCAGGATACCCAATGCCTGAGCTTTCCTAAGGAAATATCGGTCAATCTTTTCTGACACTGCCTGCTCCATGTAACCTTATTTTATGTATCATGTTGTTGCTGTTAGGTGTGTATTATTATGTATTGTGTATATTGTAATGTCTATTTTCGTACAGCACGTTTGTATGTTGTAATGTAATCTAATGATTTGTAACATAATGTTGTTGTTGTTGTTGTTGTTGTTGTTGTTGTTGTTGTTGTTGTTGTTGTTGTTGCTCCTGTACGGTTTTATCCTATGTGGTTCTGTGTTGTGTTATGTCGTCCTGTCTTGTGTTTTGTTTTGCACTGTGCTGTACTTGTGTTCATTACGTTTACTGCATCTTACTGCGTTTTACTGTGTTTTGCTTTTATTGGATTTTATTGTATTATGATCCATTGCATTGTGATGTGTTGTGACGTGTTCCAACAATCTTTGAGCCAACGTCCGTTGTATTATCTACACAGTACTACAATCCGTACCAAGCAGATACAATTGTCCTAAAGCTTTTGCAAAGCCGTTCAATGAATTCAGTTTTCTTTTTTGCAGGACCTTCAGCTACGGCTGAGCACCTTGCCCCAAGATATTTTTAGATGCAGAGTAGGAATGTTTTTAAATGTTTTTATGGATGAAAATTTGCCTTAGATCTCACGAATTGAGTTTATTGAATAGCTTGTGGTAATTCTGTTTCATTTTGTAGCCAATGCAACCGATATGAACATGGCTGGCCAATGCAGACCGAGTCCAATCTATAAAGAGGTTACACTGAAAGGAGGCATACACGCGGGAACGTATAAAGATGTCGGTGGAGTATCAACGATGGAAGAATGCCAGAAAAAATGCTGCGAGTTTCCTGCGTGTGATCTCGCGTTTACGCTAGCTTCAAGTTGCTACCTCGTTGGATGCGCAGATCATAAAAGTTGTGAACTGCAGCCTGCGAAGAAATCGAATTTTCATCCAAGTGTGTCATATGTTACTCGATGGAATAGCGAAGGAGTCAAGCATACTGGTATGTTGTAGTATAGGTTCCAAATCTTTATGTCGGTGTGAAATTCTACAACGTATTTCTCATTTTTATGGCAAACAATTTTTTGTACAGCTAACCTTATTGCGTGAAATTTAAGTCCAAGTCAACTTTATGAATACTTGGGTTGCATACCAGTTTATGAATTATCATCCGACAGTTGGCGATCCCATCGTAAAAATGCTTCCAGTGTGTATGTGACTAAAAGCAGAAGCTGATACTAATTCATTCTAAAGATTTCAAGCTTTGTTATCCGTTTCAATTTCAACAGCATCCGAAAGGGTTAGTATCTTCCAAGTCGGGAAGATTTGTGGCAGAGGAGACACGTAAATCGTCAGCCAAAATTGCAATGTTGTGATGATTTTTGCCATTCATTTGCGAAATCGAGGATTGATTTGCTGCCAGAAAAATGTTTATGAAGCACTGTTTTGAGTTTTAGTCACTACGCGAGACCTTGAACTCAAGTTTACACAGCTACAGGCTTGTTTAGAAATATTGCCATTAACACATTGTGTGATAAGGGAGCGGTCGTTTTTAATCCTGGATACCAGGGCGGAGGATAATTTCACACAATTAGAAAAAATTTGATACTCCATCTGAAATATAGAAAATGTTTCTGTACCCCATCATCTTTCGGAAAAATGGTTTGGTACCCCATCCAGACCTCTTTGAGTATAAGAAGTGTATATGGACACATACCAAGTTGGCTAATGCAATTTTCTTACGGTCGAGTGATTCATCATCTCCAGATGTCTGTTAATATTTCTTGTAAATGATGATTGATGACTTCCTATCAGATATTTCAAACAAAATCGTTTCGTACCCCATAAAAATTCATCTTGATATTTTCGTACCCCCACAAAATAATGAAAACAAGTTTCATACCCCTGCCAAAAATCCTCCGCCCTGGTACCCAGGTTTAAAAATGACCGCTCCCTAACATTCTATAACTCTGTTGTGTGAGTTTAAACAAGGACAGATTTGGTAAGACAATAGCACGAGTTGGTTTTGATTGACACCGCAATTCAAAGCGATTAGCGATCGCAGACAAAGGAAATTCTCTCAACCAGAAATTCAAAACAAACAAAGCCGCAAAAGTTTCTCTGAAACCCAAGTAGCTAGTGTGCTCGTTGTGCATTCCAGAAATTGTTTTTAAGAGCAAACATGAGCATAGATCAAGAGAAGAAGGATATATCTACACATCTGCCACGGGCATTTGATTTATTTTATTCAAAAGCCGATGGGGAGGCGATTCAATTCTCTTATTTTTTTGGGTGTAATTGAAACACTTACTGCTCAGCTTCTGAACCAAAGAAATGAAATGCCCGTGGCAGATGTGTAGATATATCCTTCTTCTCTCGATCTATGCTCATGTTTGCTCTTAAGAACAATTTCTGGAATGCACAACGAGCGCACTAGCTACTTGGGTTTCAGAGAAACTTTTGCGGCTTTGTTTGTTTTGAATTTCTGGTTGAGAGAATTTCCTTTGTCTGCGATCGCTAATCGCTTTGAATTGCGGTGTCAATCATAACCAACTCGTGCTATTGTCTTACCAAATCTGTCCTTGTTGTGAGTTTATCTCTTTAATGTGTACGTTCCTTTTTATCTACAGTTCAACTTCAAGAAAAAAGTTCAATAAAACATACATGCCCTGTAATGAAACCACTTGACAAAGTAACGCTAAAAGGCGGACTACAGGCCGGTGGTTTCACTGATGTTGGCAAAGTAAATGACCTTGCACAATGTTATAATATATGCTGTCAACAAGCCGGTTGCGACCTGGCTTTTATGCTTGCACAAAACTGTTTCAGCGTTCAATGTAAAGATAAAAAATTGTGCACAACTGTTCCTGCGCAGCCTTCAATATTCAATCCGCAAATTGCTTATGTGACGTCACGGGATTCTGGAGCTGAAGGTGCTGTTGCAACAACTACAACACCTGCAAAAGGTATGATAAAGGTTTTTTACTGCTTTTTCCACTACCAACGTTTCTATCGACCCATCTGCAAGCTAGAATGTGCCTATCCAACATGTTCTGTCAGTTTTAGTTCTCCAAAGAACGTACAATGTAATCATTAAAAGTTAATTTAAAAAATTTCAAAAATGCGTTATCTACCGGGTGTCCCAAAAAAAAAGGTAACAGATTTTATGGGGACAAGCGATGAGAATATAAGTCGAATCGATCCCAAATAAATTTTGAAGTACTCTTCGATAGTTAACTTGAAGATTAATACCTCGTTTGTTGATATTGACGCATCGAGAGTTGAAATGTAAATCTCGAAAGCCAAAATTTTTTGTCCATCTACAAACCAGAGCTTTTGGGTTTTGGCCTAAACTGCTAACGCGCTGGTTAGGGGAATCTCCTCAGTCAAAGAAATTTTTGGACAAGGATCGGTCCTTTGGGTACCCGTTTGAAAAGAACGTAAAAAACTGAAAACTAACAAACAAATTAATGAATATAGTCACCAAGGAATATTTTCTCCAGTCAAAATGCATTTACAAAAGTACACCAAGCCAAGCACGAATGAGCATTTTTTTATGTTCCCTTGGGCATATACGATTGCTTGTTTCGTAATAATTTCGTGAGAGATGATGCAAAAAACATTTCATTCAAGCAATGAAGATTGCAAGATGGTCTATGTGTTAAAGCCTGCGGGACTTATTTCGCTGATGAATAACTTTTCTCAGGCAGGTGTAATTTAGAATTTTTGTAGAATCAAGAAAGGGGTCTCTTCGGGGCTAAATTCTTGAATCTAATTGTAACGCTCAGAGTCAGATTTCCACTAAAATGTGTTCCTAAGCACGAGGTTTCTTGTTTGTACTTGGCTGTGATTGAGGAGATTCCACAGCACAGCGATTTCACAGCTGAGGCCAAACCCCAAAAGCTCTGGTTTGGAGTAGGAGGCAAATTTGGACTTTCAAGATTAATATTCCAACTCTTGATGCACCAATATAAACAAATAAGGTATCAATCTTCAAGTTAACTATCTAAGAGTACTTCAAAATTTATCAGGGGTAGATTCAACTAAATTCTTATCGCTAGCCCCAATCAAATCTGTTACCTTTTTTTTTGGGGACACCCGGTAAATTCTAACCACGTTTACTCCAGTGTGTACCAAGCTTTAAACCTTATTTTGCAAACATGAAAATTTTTGTAAGAATGCTTGGTTTTGAAGACCCTCAGATGCAGGTAAGAGTGTTCGATCTTAGAAAGATGCTTTCCCCAAAATCTCTCGCCCGCCAATATTTACACGCTTATCTCAAAACAATGTCTCTCTCCTAACCATCCCATATTTTAATATAAATTCAACTCTTTACTTTTCAGACGACACAACAAAGAAGGGCTCTGCTCCGATCAAATGTCCAAAAACAAAAGTTGTTGACAAAGTAACATTAAAAGGCGGCGTCGATGCTGGAGATTTCCACGACAACGGTCAGGTTGATGACATGGATAAATGCCGCAGAATTTGCTGTGAGATGACGCAATGTCATTTGGCGTTCATGTTAGGAAAGAATTGTTTCTCAGTTAAATGTCATGATGTTGATTCTTGCCGAGCTCAGACTGCTAAACCGTCAACAATGTATCCTAAAGTAAGTTTTTCGAAACCTTTGATATGGGTGTTCCAACCCTTCAAAATGTCCAATGTTTAAAGGGGTTCCGTCAACAAGGACAGATAATGTTACAATAGAACTCGCTACTTTTCATTGACACTTAGATACAAAGCAATTTGTGATTGCAGACAAAGGGAATTCCATACTCGGTTGGTGAAGACATAAACAAAAACAAAGCAAGCCGCAAAAATTGCCCTGAAACCCGGGTCGCTAGCAGAACTAAAAAGCTATCATATATAGCCTTGTCATTTGATTTTTGAATAAGTCCCCCCTCTCTAAGAAGCCCCCCTCTCTTTTAAGCCCCCTCTCCGGAATGTTCGAAATTGAATAAACCACCCGGGGGGTTAATAGAGCTTTTACGGTATGGCTTAAAATTTGTTTCTTCAATGTTGTTGTCTATCTTTCGAAAGAACAAACAACGATGATTTTTTAAATTTAAAAAAGGAAAGTTTATATATCGATAACGTAATCAAATTTTAGTGATTTTCAGAGTGGTTAACATTTTATTTTGGTCAATCGATTAATTATATCGCATCTTTCAAAAATTTATTGATATTTTTCACGATAAAGTGTTTATTCCTCTTCAGATATCATATGTAAGAAAAGTTGGTACAAATGAACTTCTGAAAGCCGAAGGAGAGAAAAGTAGCGTAAAATCAAAAATAGAGGCAATCAAAGGTATGTGCATCTACTTATCTCATGCAAGAATTGTTTCTGATATAGTTACATTCGCTGTAATTGTATACTTAGTTGTAATTAAGTTGGATGTTTCTTTATGTCTTGACCATGGGGTAGTCATTGTCTGTTGCTCCCTGTGGTTACTGTCCTTGTATTGTTGTATATTTGTGTAGTAATTAAAAAGTATAGTAGGTTGTAACATGTATTGTAATATTTTAGATGAATATAAAAAAATTCGTATAAGTTGGACTCGCATAAGTTGGATTTTTGATAAGTCAGACCTCAAAAAACTATTAATTTCGTTGGCATGAATCCTTTGAACTGTCTTTGCCTTTGACCTGATTTTATAAGTCAGATATTCGTGAACGCCGGATCTTTAGGAGGCTCTCGTAAGTAAATAACATCGTATAGATCGGATTTCACGACAGAAAACGCGAGAGAAAACGGGTGCTAACGATCATTTTGGCACCATTCGCAAACAAAAAGGCTCGTTGTTTTTCCATGTGCTCTTTACTCTATGCTCAATTTGATATTCAAGATGGGAAAAGCTTAGACTGAAAAGTAATGTATAGTTCATTAGCCTCTCTTCCTCTTGGAGCCTCGATACCTAAACCTTTAAAGCTTGCCGACTCGGAGAAAATCTGGCCCATCCCAAAGTGTGACAAAATGCCACTTACGCGTAAGTCGGATTCGCAGAGATCCAACTTATGCGAGTTTTTTATTAACCATAGTGTTCAACTCATCAAATTATTGTTGCATATATCAATCGGAAGATCTTAAAGAGCGGAGTTTGAATTTGGAGAGAATTTTGAAATTTGAGCTCAGGAAAAGGAGGCTTTCTTCCTCAGGAGTTCTATCAAATTTTTGTTTCAAATTGCATAGAAATCGATTTTATTTCATGTCAAAGCTCATAGAATTATCGATATAGGGCATAACTTTACCTAGAAATTCTGAAAATGGTTTTGCAAATGGTAATGCGTTATGGAAGTTGATTGGAAATTTATCGTTTTTGAGAAAGCAAAATTCGACGAATTGCGTGATAGGGTATCGCAGCCTGTCCCAGTGCATCTAAGCAGTTGAACATCCCCTCGGTCTGCCACCTTCTGTTCTAGTAGTTTGACATAGATGAACAGTAATCAATTTGCTTTCATCGTAGATAAGATAAAAGCAGAGCTTAGGAAGCCTGTTCAATTGGTATTTGGCAACTTGGGTGACGCACAGCCCAAGGATGAAACCCCTAAAAAGCCAGAAACCAAAACAAAGGCTGAGATTGCTGCCCAGCTCGCAAAACTTGGTGAAGACAAACCTGAGGAGAAGAAAGAAGGGGGAGCAGAGAAAAAGGACGAGAAGGAGAAGGAGGGTAAGGGGGAGAAAGGGGAGAAGGGAGAAAAAGAAGGAAAAGAGACAATTCCAGAGGGAGAGAAACCAAAGGAAAATGCCGAGTGCAAACAAGGCCCCATTGCACATAATGTTACCCTAAAAGGGGGGAGGAAAGCTGGAGAATTCAAAGAAATGCCTCATGCTAAAGATATGAAAGATTGTATAGCACATTGTTGTGAGCAGAAAGAAAAGAAATGTAACCTCGCTTTCATGTTATCAAATGCTTGTTATGCAGTCACATGTAAAAGTAAAGAATCATGTGCAACGATTCCTGCGCCACCCAGCGGATTTCATCCACAAATCGCAATGGTGAGGGATCCTGTGCAAGTGGACACTGGTGTCGCAAAAATTGGTGAGTTGACTGTTTATTGCTGTGTAGCAGTATGATATTTTTGCCATTGAGGAACCAAGCGCCAAAAAAATGTATATGAAATTGATAGGCAACGATAAATGATACATTGAACAAATTTATTGGTATATCAATTAAATAGAATGTGATATATGAGCCGATTTTGAAGATTGATTACTTCTTACCCCGTTCACACAGACACAGTTAAACTAGGTTAAATTTCAACCAATCACATCATTTGATTTGTTGGATTGACCAATTAGAAATTGACGTTCGATAGCCTGGTTTATCTTGAGCTGGTTTAGCTTGCCAGGTTGAATGGAGTGTTAGACTTAAAGTCCGTCTCAAATTGGATGTCACCTGAGATTTGCGATAACGCAAAATTCCTTTGCAAAACACTTCTACTGTAGTTATTCGCGGGCATTTGCAGGTGATATCTAATTTTAGACCTCTTTTCTGGCAAGTAAGAAGGTCCATTGTTTCCCTCGTTTACTGAACTCCAAAATAGGGCTTAAAAAGGTCGGTGTAGAATTCTATTACAGTTTTCTTTGCATTAAATGGCTTGAAAGGAACTTAGGGTTTTTTGCTGTAAAGCTACCGTTGAAATTTATTGATATCTTGATTAGCTTCAAAATGGGGGGCATTTATCAAATTTGAGGCTATGGCGTCTTCAAATTTCTAAATCCTAAACCAGAAAAGCTACAGATTTCTGCTTGCCACCATTTTGTAGACCTTGATAAACTATAGTTTTTTTGAAAAGTTATATCATATTTCCTCTATTTGTTTAGGATTTACGATGATATAAGTTTTTTCAAACTTTGCCATGAATTTTTTCAAAAATAATTGAATTGTTGCCATTTTGAAAAAAATCAAGATATCAAAACATTTCCACGGCAGATTCACACGAAAGTTCCATAAGTTTCTTTCAAGCTGTTTAATTCAAAGAAAAATGTCATAGAAATTTACACCCACCTTGTTAAAGATTTGAAAGATTTTTCTTTTTTTTTTATAAATCAATAAAATTTTACAATACATATTGCAGTCTACACTACTTACAAGAATTACTTTACAATACTACTGGGACAAATACCCCCCGGGGAGCAAAAGACTGTCTACCCTAAGGGAATTAACATAGATAAAGGAAAGAAAAACTACTTAAACTTAAAGAACACTACTAAAACAACACATACGGATAATAAGAACGATTGATACCTAAGTCTGCTGCATATCAGACGTCAGATCTAAGTGATGGCAAGGAAAGGTAACTGGTGGAGAAAACTTATCTTGAAGTTTCTTATCTTGAAATATCTTGATATTTGAAAGATTTGAGCCCTATGCTCTGAAATTTTTATTTCTTCCCCAGATAAACTCAACAAAATGCCACAACCAGCAGACAAACAATCAATGGAGAAATCTGACGCCTCTGACAAAAAATCAACTACAGATTCATCAGATAAACCCGCAGACAAAACGGAGAAACCCGCGGGTGATGAGAAGAAATCTTGCACGAAGCAACCAACGATAAAAGATAAATCGCTAAAAGGAGGCAAAAAATCTGGCAAATTTAGATATTTTAAGAATATTAAAAACATTGATAATTGTATTGCAAAATGTTGCACAATGAACAGTAACTGTGATGCAGCATATATGGAAGGGGGTAAATGTTTCACTGTATCCTGTTTCAAGAAGAGTCTTTGTATGGCTGTTGATAAAAGACCGAAAGATGTTACCCCCGTCATAGCGTATATGGATCATTTTTTGAATAAACCTGAGGAGGCGGAATCTGCTGAGAGTGACCAAGGAATAGGTAAGTTCTTTCTTATCGAAATTCTAGAAAATTTCACCGGGTGAGAACAATTGGACAGATTTTGTAAGACAATAGCATGAGTTGCTTTTGATTGACATTGCAATTCAAAGTGATTAGCGATCACAGACAAAGGAATTTCTCTCAACCAGTAATTCAAAAAACAAAGCCGCAAAAATTCTCTGAAACCCAGCTAGCTAGCTCACTTGTTGTGCATTCCAGAAATTATTTTTAAGAGCAATCATGAGCATAGATCGAAAGAAGAAGGATATATCCACACATCTACCTCGGGCATTTTGTTTCTTTGGTTCAGAAGCCGATTGGTGGGCGATTCAATTCTCTTATTTTTTGGATGTTATTAAAACAGTTACTGATCAGCTTCTGAACAAAAGAAGTTAAATGCCCGAGGTAGGTGGTAAATATATCCTTCTTATTTCGATGTATGCTCATGTTTGCTCTTAAAAACAATTTCTGGAATGCACAACGTGCGCGCTAGCTACCAGGTTTTCAGAGAAACTTTTGTGGCCTTGTTTGTTTTGAATTTAGGTTGAGCAAATTTCCCTTCTCTGCGATCTTCAGTGGACTATCAGCATTAAAAAATATAATTACTCTTGCGGGGGCGTAAGCTACTCAGGTGACGCTGCGAAGGCTGATAGTCCACTGAATAGACATGGGGCAAGTCTAGAATTCATCAGAAAACATAACAACAACTCTTTCTGTTTTCCACCAGACCTTGCCGAAGAATCAAAGCTACTTGGTCACAGCACAGAAAACAATGCATGCAACAATGTAGAAATTGCTCACAACGTCACGCTAAAAGGTGGAACGCGGGCTGGCATATTCAAAGAAGTCGGAAGGATGGTTGATATGAAGAAATGCGTATCATCGTGTTGTGATAAACCGGACTGTGATATAGCCTACCTCCTGAATGGGCATTGTTTTTCTGTTCAGTGTTTGGATGGTAGTTTATGCCAAGCCACGGCAGAGCCTGCTAAAGCGGGGGATACAGTAGCCTTAGCTTATATGAATAAAGCTGGCCTTGGCGAGTATAAAAGAGGTGTGTATCTTGTTTTGAAAGCTAATTCAGAATGCAGTAAGGCTTCGTAAAACGTTTCGAACTTCATCTTCTTCGGTAACTGAAGAGTTACTGAAGAAACTGAGTTACTGAAGAAGATGAAAATCGGAATGTTTAATGTTTAACCAAGCCTTGGAGTATTTCTGAATTATCTTTTGAATTATATAGGCTGCCGTGAATTGCCTCTTGAATAGACGATTACGTCGCGCTTCCCACAGCAGTCCCGTCGGCAGTTCCCGCTGCCCTTCCTTGGGTTTTTCGCCGTGCCATTTTTGACTTGGGAAATCACACCCTAAAATTTATGAATTTTCCATTAACCATACCCCAAAATTTACAGGACATTCAAAATAGGTACCCTAAAATTTTGACAAAAATTCAAAATTGTAACCATGTGTATGAAATTAGATCAAATTTAATACCCTGCAGTCCTTCTAAATTGACACCCCAAAATTTATGTCTATTTGTGATGTTACCAAAAGTGACACCCTAAAATTTATTTTCGGGTACCCCAAAAAATGGCACATACCGTACCGGTACAAATGGTAGTTACCCCCAGGGGTTTTTCGTGGTTTGAATCATTTGATCATTTTGATGTGTAAAATGCCGAAATTTAGACGGTTTACCGATTGTCTCCATTAACTTCTGTGTGTATATCCCAAACGACCTGCAGTGCTATAAGTGATGTTGCAGCTTCGAGTTGAGGCAAACTTGTCGAGAAGCGTTCTCTTGCAACAAGGCTCGAAGTTTAAGGAGCCGTATGTAGAAAACTGTTAGCCTTACCAGAATATTTTATTTTCTCCCAGTCCACTGTTGTCAGAATTATTCACTTATTGTCTCATCAAAATGTAATTTTTCCATATTTCTTGTTTCAGATTTTTTCGTTGTGTATATCATCGCTGGTTCATTGGCATTTGTCGCCATAGCTGGTGGAATCATTTGGATTGCATTCATTTTTACTAAAAAGTAAGATTTTCTTTGGCTTTCCCCAGTCACAATCTATCCGCATAGAACTCACTTGCTACCCTTCCTTTATGTTTTTCTTGTCACTGTTTTTCAAGATTATACTCATCTGCTTTCATTAAGTGTCCCCAATGACCATTCTATTATTTGCTTACCCTCCTTAATAGCTCCTATTATTCCTAAACCCCCCCCCTAGACTTGGAGGATGGTTTTACTACCGGGTGTCCCAAAAAATGTATACGGATTTGGTTGACTCCAGCGATATGAAATTAGCTTCAATCAATGTCTAAGCACTCTAAAAATTTTTCTTGATAGTTAACTTGAACATAGATACCTCATTTGTTGATATTGGTACTTTGAGAGCAGACATTTTAATCTTGAAAGCTCAAATTTGCCTCTTCCTGCAAACCAGAGCTTTAGCCTTTTGGCCTAAGCAAATTCTTAAGGCACGGCGTATAGATCAACGATAGCCTTGATAAAATTTGAACAATATTAGATCTTGAGTTATTTTGTTGTCCAGAAGTTACCCCCTAGTCACCCATTGGGCAGTTTCTTAATTTTTCATTAATTTCAGTTCTTAATTTCGATATGCTTCAGGAATTTGCTTAGGCTAAAAGGCCAAAGCTCTGGTTTGCAGGTGGACACAAATTTGAGCTTTCAAGATTGATATTTTTGCTCTCAAAGCACCAATACCAACAAACGAGGTATCTATGTTCAAGTTAACTATCGAGGAACATTTTGAGGGTGACTAGCCATTGATTAAAGCTAAATTCACATCGCTGCAGTCAACCAAATCTGTATACTTTTTTTGGGACACCCGGCATACTGATGAAGGGTTATGCCCTAAATGTCTTATCATTATATGCAAGGCTATATGTTTTATTTATAATCAAATAGTTGCGTACATTACTACAAGTAACGTTGAATTTGAAAGATTTTCACCGATTGTCTAAGATCAACGCAGACAAAATGTCGTTTGATAAAAATGGATTAGGCCTTGGATGAAATTAAAAAGTTCATTTTTACAAATTTTTATCAGACAGTTCAGATACTGTTATTCAAAGCATATGTTTATTCCTATCTTGTAAAAATTGATAGTGATGTTTAAATACCATGCTGATACGAAAAACCGTTTCTTGAATGCTAACATCCCTGGATATTGGAAAGTGGAAAGATGTTTGATAATTTCTATATTTCATTTGTAGACAAAAATTAAAGAACCATAACAAAAGTCGATTACTAGACGAAGAAGAAGAGAGTGTGGATGACCTTGTAACAAGACGTAAGTAATTATAATCATCAAGTCAATTATAACTCGCCTCTTCTTCGCTTCGAGGCATTCATATCTCTATATATCACAGCATAAACTGCGGTACCGAGCTCGCAGTGTCCCATTAAGGCCAGTTCTAGTCAGTGGAATTTCTGAGCGGGCGGAATTTTATACAATCAAAAATCACTCAACCTTAAATTCCAGTTCAATTGCAAAGTGATATTTTCTATCGTAAACAATAGGATTTCGCCCGCTTGGAAAATTCCTCTGACTGGAAACTAACCTTTAGAGAGTGCAAGAAGGGGCGAAACATAGACTAACTACTTCAGTCCCAATTTCCGCTTCGTTCATAGAATTGGATGACGGCACTACGCTTCAAGCGTCCATCAGTTTATCAATAGCGATAACTACGAATGTGTAATCAGTCTAGGCGAAACATGTTCATGTTCTAGCAGGAAGAAGGGACGGTACAAAACAACAACAGCTCTCCATTTTAAAAATCGTCTTGAAGTTTCCAGAATCAGGGAAAGATGATGTTTTGGTATAAGTTTTAGACCTGTAAAATTTTGGAATAATGAAAATAAACCTTTGCGAACACAAGAATAATTGAAAGAGTGATCTTCAATTAATTTCTATAGGAGTGTTATCTTTCAGACTAGCTGTACCCTTGTTATAGATAGATATTTGTGTGAAAATTAACCTGGTCCAAATTTTTTAAGATTAAACGTGTACTGCAGGAAAATCCAAGAATAACTTCACCAAGCAACAAGGACAGATAATGTTACAACAGAACTCGCAAATTTTATTGACCAACAAGTAAATAAAGTAAAATATAAGCACTTTGATGCGAAATTGAAATAAATAAAATGCCCGAGGCAGAAGTTTAGATATATCCTCCTTCTCTCGATATGTGCTAATAGTTGTTCTTAAAAACCATTTCTGGAATGCACAACGAGCGAGCTAGCGACCCGGGTTTCAGAGCAATCCACCTTTTCAAGGTAAGAGGTGCGAAAGCGGAAATATTTTGTTGCTATAGATTTTGCATTTTTGAGACTAAGATCTTCTTGTGCGTATAAAATTTAGTGTTGAAACAAATTTTCACATTCATATCTGTTTTTATTTAGAAATTATGATGATATAAAGAATTTGAATTCATAAGGGCTTTGACCGTGAAATCGGAGTTTGGACAACAATTTGTCCAAAGTTTTATTTGACGGTTAAAGCCCTGATGACTTAAAATTCTTAAAATTGTCATAATTTTGAAATGAAGACATCTATGAATGTGAAAATTTGGTACTTTGCTAAACTTTGTACGTAGAACAAGATTTTGGCCTCAAAAAAATGCAATATCTCAAATAACAAAAAACTTCCGCTTTCGTGCCTCTTACCTTGAAAAGGTGGATTTTTGCGGCTTGCTTTATTTTTGTTTATGTCTTGACCAACCGAGCACGGAATTCCCTTTTGTCTGCAATCGCAAATTGCTTTGTATCAAGGTGTCAATAAGAAGTAGCGAGTTCTGTTGTAACATTATCTGTCCTTGTTGTGTACTGCAGGAAAATGCAAGGATAACTTCACCAAGCAACAATCTGCTTTGAGCTTAGGAATGCAAACATGTGCTATCGTGCGTAGGATCCCTCGTTGTGACACATTTCATTCAGTTACTTGAACACGCTTTAGCACGTGCCATCCTAGTGTGAGGATGAACAAGTCTTCCCCTTCGTACAGGCCCATAGGAAGCGGGGGGGGGGCAGGGGGGCTCAAGCCCCCCCAATAATTTTGAAAACAATGGTGCTACGTCACACGAATTAATTAGATGCATTGTTTTCTACTGTTTTAAGAACAATTGCCCCCCCCCCCCCCATCCGAAGCTTCTTCCTACGGCCCTGCCTTGGTATAACTTATTCAAGGGGATTCCATTCTTGCAAGACGTTATACATGAATGCATGTAAATGTCATTATTGTTAGGAAGGAAAACAAGAGAATTTTGATCGACATTTTCACTCGTTTTTGCAGGTTTTCGTAAGGGCTTTCTGCAGCAAATCTCCAATATTTACGGAAAGGCATGGCCAATTAAAGCCGGGTAAATCGCTGAACCTAATTGAACATATCGGTGATAAAACAAGACAGTTTTGAATATTATTGCTTTGATATTCAGGGAGCATTGGCCTTTCAAATGGGGATTGTATTTTACTCACTTAAGTAATTGCAACTTTTTGTTTCCTTCACAGCCTCACATACAAGATACCGGACTCCGATGTCAAGATATTGACAAGAAAACGAGACATTAAATCGAAATAGAGATTGAAGCAGCCTCGACTTGAGAACGAGAAGAGTTGAAAGCATGTAACATTGGTTTTTTGACTTTTACTTGTAAATAATTATGATCATAAGCTTTGCGAATAGGCCTTTTCAAATATGTTTGAAGAAGTAACGTAAGGTTGTTCCCAGAGGTCTTGTGACTTTGTATTCTGGGTTAGTATCATGTCCTGTCATTCCTCTCAAGAGTTCAGAATGAAATTTTTATGAAAGCAACAGCGTATAGGATCTGATACTTTTGCAAAAATCAGTTTTTAAGCCTCGAGGGAAATGAAAAATATTTCCATGTTATGAGTGAAGAGATTAACAAGGACAGATTTTGTAACACAATAGCATGAGTTGCTTTTGTTCTCACCTGAATTCAAAGCGATTAGCGATTGCAGACAAAGGAAATTCTTTCAACCAATAATTCAAAACAAACAAAGCCGCAAAAGTTTCTCTGAAACCCAGGTAGCTAGCGCGCTCGTTGTGCATTCCAGAAATCATTTTTAAGAGCAAACATGAGCATATACCGAAAGAAAAACGATATATCTAAACATTGACCTTGGGCAGTTAATTTGTTTGCTTCAGAAGCTTAGCAGTAAGTGTTTTAATTACATCCAAAAAATATGAGAATTGGATCGCCTCCCAATCGGCTTCTGAAGCTTTCTTTCTTCAATGGAACGATGCTAAACACAGCTTTAATTGTGAATAACAAAGAGAGACAGAGAAAGAGATATTTGCAAGACTAGTTAAAAACTGTGACCCAACTTGTTTCAACAGAAGTTCCCAACCCTCAGTGCACAATAGAATGCTTTCATTGTTGTGATGATTTCAGTTTTGAAAATGCTTGTATTGTTTCATGCTTTTGGGGTAACTGAATCGTAGAAAATCATTTGAAATTTTGGAATTGATCATTGGGAAGACTGTTGTTATGGTTGAAGTGAAACTTCATAGCCTGTAAGATTTTGGTGGGAACTCATCTCGACCCAGTTTTCTCTGTGTTTTACAACTGACCCACTTGTTAAAGGAGTGACATACAAAGTTTTGTGCAATGTGAAGCGAATAATTAATGATGGAAGACTAGTAAACAGATTTGATTGGATCCAGCAATATGAATTTAGCTTTAATCAATGGCTAATTAATTTCAAAATGTTCCTCGATAGTTAACTTGAACATAAGTACCTCGTTTGTTGGTATTGGTGCTTGGGAGCAGAAATATTAATGTTGAAATCTCAAATCTGCATCCACCTCCAAACCAGAGCTTTCTCATCTTGGCCTAACAAGTTCTTGAATCACATCAAGCGAATCAACGACAGCCTTGATAAGATTTGAACTATTTGATCATATTTCATTCTGTTTGCTGGAAGTCACCAATTGTGCAGTCCTTTTACTTTGCTTTGAATTCAGTTTTTGATTTTGCTATGCTTCAAGAATTTGCTTAGGCCAAAACGCCAAAGCTTTGTTTTGAGCTGACAGCAAGTTTGAACTTTCAAGATTAATATCTCAGCTCTCAAACCACCAACACAAACAAATGAGGTATCTATGTTCAAGTTAACTATCAAGAAAAATTTTGAAATTGATTAACCATTGATTAAAGCTAATTTTTCATCGCTGGACCCAACCAAACCTGTATACTTTTTTGGGACACCCGGTACATTGTATCATTTTATTAGAACCAACACTAAGTGTCCGCATTTCTCGCATATGTGAAACTTATCCTACAATGAACGAACCAACGCTTCGGTATTGGCATCATTTCAGACTGTACTGTCAAAAGATGCTTCATGTTTTTGCACGCATTAAGGACAAGATAGTCGCATTGCTAATACGAAAGATTCCACGATGTTTCAAATAAGATTAGAAAAACTTTAATAAAAGAGACGTTAAATTGATGATGGCCTTCTTGTTAAATTTGAAGCCCTTAGTATTGGTGCATCAGTAAAGTTTTCTGTGCTAAACTTTGCGGAGTTTTAGCGGTGAACTTGTCTTGTTGATGAAATAAGTGCTGTATCTTAGCCTTTACTTGTCTTGTTGATTAAATAAATACTATAACTTAGGTAAAATGTAATATTGATTTTGTAATAAAATTCTTCGAAAATCAACTCACTTTTTTCTTCTATCTCTGTTAACCCAGATTTACGAAAAAAACTCGTCGACCTGAGCTTTGTTTTTATTAAACCATTAGAATTTCGATGTACAAATCGTATATGAATCCTCAGTTCAGACTTATCAGGAGAAACTAGAAAGTGAAATAGTAACCAAGAAACAGTGGTGAAGTTTTCTGGAAGATTTCTGGTAGTTTTTGAAAAGATTGTTTTGGTTCCTATCTTGTGTTGCAAAGAAAACATTCCAGAACAGAACTGTAAAGATTCTAAGCCACAAATATCTTCTGAACATTGTTTGAATCCAGCGTTGCAGAAGCTACCCGCAACTCCGTACATTTCAGATGAAATTTTACGTATCTGCTGCCACTTGCAGTTTGTAAACAAATTTTTGGCATCATGATCAGTTTTGGTTTGAAGTTCTACGCCGAAATAAATATCCATTAGCTAAGACTTCACCAAGCTCGTTCTTCAGCAAATAGAGGAGTTGTGCATGATACTCTCAAAACTCAAACTAGAGAGCGGGATGTACTTTTGATAGATTCCCAGATGAACATTTTTCATCAGTTTCAATTCGAGATTTCATATCAAAACAACCCATGGTCTTTAATAATTACGCGAAGCTGAGAAAATAAACATAAACTGTTTTTAATTTGGATATTTACTGATGAAATCTTACCCGAAGCCGTCTTCGCTATTTCTAGAACAGCTGCGTACACACAGGCCTCTTTCATGAAATTTTAATTGGGGTTGGAAGATGTAAAAATGAATTTCTGCGGCAATTTTTAATCAAGAAACGCTGTCAAAGGGCGTTTGTTTTAATCTAATCGGTCTGCTGAAATATCGGGCTAATATTCGGGCATTTTATGAGACCTTTATCCCAACTCTTATATTGATTTTGCGTCCGAAACCTGCCTAGAAACATCGAGAGTGCGGCCGATTGAAGCTTAAAACACGTAGATATTAGATAATATACCACCAGGTCTCAACGGTCAACTGATCATATATACCCGTAATTTGAAGAAGCAAACAAGGAGAACGGGATAATCCAGAAAGCAAAATGGCGATAAATCAATGTAATGTATTGATCGAGTGCAGGAGACATGAGCTGATAAAATTTTGGAGATAAATGATAAAATTATTTGCAAGAATTCAATTTGTTGAGTTGTTATGGATGTGCCATATTGGTTTTAGGATAATTACATAAAGTACCGATTGTTTAGAGTAGAATATAGTAGCTGATGTAAAATGGAGGCGGAAGACTTCGGGATTTATCGCTGTGGAAAGTCGACGAAAAACATTGAATTTAGTGGCGAAAATGAAGACACTGAACTCCCAAACAGGACATATTGCACTTGTTTATCATCGAAGAAGAAACTACGGACCATAGCTGCGGCTAAAGTGCGACTAATGTCGAGTATTTCATTCATAACTTTAACCATACTGGCGTTGCTGCTCCGACCGCCTGGAATGGGCCTAGCCAGCGGAAAGCGACTGTCTGCTTTTGAACTGTGTAAAAGTGGCGAGTATTTTGAGGACTATGCATTGAAAGGAGCGAAGAAGGCGGGGAATTATACAAGTTTAGGAATGGTAGAGACATTTGATGATTGTGTGGACTTATGTTGCGATGATAAACACTGCAACATGGCTCTGATGTTGAAACACAGCTGCTTTCGAGTTGATTGTCTCAAAGGGAACCCGCATCGATGTGAAAGAATTTCAGCAAGAAGATCCAAGTATAATCCCAAGTTATTCATTAGAGGAGGGGTTGATAAACCTAGGAAAGGTGAGTAAATTACCAGAGAGGGGCTAGGTATTTTGTTTGATGACACACTTGCATGCATGCTAATGTTTGGTTTTCGTTCCTAATCAGGTGTGAGGTTCATTTCCTAGATAATGCAACTGAACAGTACATTCTTTCTGTTCAATGTAGAATTTTAAAATGTTAGGTTTACAAATGTTCTGGGATAAAAGTGGGCAGTTAATGATTTCAAATTTTAAAAGAAATCAAAGTTTTAATGATTGTTGTGAACAAGTTATATCCACTTGTTCACATAATGGTTATGATAAAACCATCTTCTCTTAGTTTAGACATCAAACTCTATGTTCTATGAGTTACACTCTTTTTTTTTATAAGAATATTGTTTATAAGAATATTCAGGCTCAGAATCATCCAAATTTTAAGAATATTATAAGAATATTGCTCAGCCTCAGCTCGTATATTTGTGTCTCATTTTCCAGCAGTTGCCTGTTTTGCGATGCTCATAACATTCTTATTGTTACAATTGCTTAAATTTTTCTTTCATTCGACCATTTCTTCATAATGATATGACACTTCTTTGAACTATGTTCCCCTGAAACCATATCAGATTTGAAAAAATAAGAATACCTTAAGAATATGCTAAGGCTCAAAATGAAAAATTACTTAGGGATATTGAGGCTGGAAAAAATTTATAGTATTCTTATAAAAAAACGAGTGTACCTATTTCACCCCCAGACAGTAGACCCCACTAATTCAGTCAGGTCCAAATGTGTAGTACACTATGATCGATGCGATGTTGTACACACAAGATCGTAGTATACTATAATAATAAGGTTTTAGTTGGCCGTCCATGGAGGCCAAGGGCAGTGCACTAAGTTTTTGATATTTAAAAGGCTTAATCATCATATATACAAGATCACCATTGTAAAAATAGTGACAGTTGATTTTTCCGTTGGCGTAAGAAGAAACAGCGAAGAAACATCAGGAAAAGTAGAAAAAATAGAAAAAATTTTTTCAAGCAAACTTGTAGAAAGAGTAGCATATTACGACATTCAAAAAAATGGTGCAGTCTATTGTAGTATACTATGGATCAAGATCATCGTAGTATACTACATTTGGACCAAACTGAATTGTTATTTACATCAAGCATGCAACTTTTTTATTCAAGATGACAGTGTAGTAAATCCCATAAAACATCACCTTGGCTATTATATTTATAGCTATGTAAATTGCCAACATAAAATAAGATTATGATGATGAAATTTTTATGGACCATTAAACGAATCATAAGTGCTATATTACAGAATTTGTTATAAGGGAATAGTTTTGGTTTCAAATAGTTTTGAGACAACATCTCTTCTATCTAAGATACCAAGGGCAGATCACTCCATGAAAATCTCCCAGACCTTTCATAAAAATTGTTCTCTTTTCACAAAGATGTATAAAAATCCCGAAAAATCATATTATTTCAAACATTCCTGTACATTTTCTTTACTAATGACACACCCCATGTATGTAAAATACTATGGCTGTCTGCAGTAAACCAGTAAAGAAAAGCCCATTTGAAAGGAAGTCGACATACTGGAAAATTTGTATTTTGCACATGCAAGTTGAGATGACCCAAGTAAGGTTTTTGTGGAAATTTAGCTGTTTCCGCATTTGAGAACGGTAGGTTAAAACAATAGATGTTCTGTTTATTGCCAACTGTGTGGCTCAGATTGAAAACTGTGTAAGTTCCTCCATGTGCAAGATATTAGATGCGCCATACAAACTTTCTAGTCTGGTAGTAACCTACAGTATCTTTTCAGTCAGAAAATTACTTGGTTCTCAACTTACAGACCTCCATTACTGATAGATTTCAGTTGACTAAGTTAATTAGAAATGAAGGATTTGATGTTTCTTTTGATGTGGCAAGCCAATCAAATTTGGAATGGTTCTATCAACTTACAAAAGGCCAGGCTCTACTCTTAGAATCAGTTGGAAATTTTTCAAGACAGCTTCACAAATATTCATTGTTCTGTGTGGATGAAACCATGCACGTGCTCCTAGGAAATTATCACATTTCATTCTTTTCTGGTGAAATTATTTACCACTGTGGTTTGCATAACATTTATGGTTCACCTGAGACCTAAGGTAAAGCTGTCTTCACCCAAGGGCTTCAACAGAGCTATGTATGCAAATTGAGGTTGAAACCCATCTGCAGACAAAAGAATATTTATCATAATTGGCATTTGTCTTGCATGAATATTTTTTTCAGGTTAATCACCAAGAAACTCGTTGTCTTAGGAGAAGGCATACCGCTTTCACTTCCAACTCATTGTTGAATTAAAGTTTTGTCTGACAACTCTAGTTTCAAAGGATTTTGAAACAAGAAACATTTTCTTAACAAAAACTGATTCGTTTTCATTTCAACCCATACAATCAAAATGAAAATCATGTATAAGTTAATCCCAACAAAAAAAGAAAATTTTGAAAGTGATTCCTTTACCTCATTGAGGTATCTATATTTGCTCCTTGCCCACCTAATGCAAACAGAGATCTGAAAAATATTTCCTTAAATTCTTGGGAGTGTCATTTAGGATTCCATGACCACTGATATCTCCAGTGTCTATGAGTGATAATGGCAGGAGGGGTCAAAATGTCATGCAGACATCTTTCTTTTAGATCTTGCAGGTGTTTTTCTAAACCCTCTCTTTGGTTCTTTGAAAAATCAATTTATTTTAAAAGTTGTTGTTTATCGAGTCTTTGTGTAGGTGGTCTCATTTTCTAATTTCATGCACAGTTATCTTCCTACATCATTTCCTTTGTACTTTATATCACAGCTTTCATGTGGTAAGTGTCAGATAAAAATTATTGAAGAATGTTTGTCATTATCATTGAAAACATCATGTTTCTATCCTACTGTTTTAGCAGAAGAAGCATATATTTTTGCATCAAAATTTCATTTTATTGAAGAATCCTAAACTTTATGAATAATTGCAAGTATGTCCTATTTCAAAAGAATGTCGAAATGCATTGGTACTTAGAGGAAAATAACTACTTTTGGCAAATTTTTAGCAAACTTATCTTCAGCTTCTTTATTTACTGAAGAAGGGAAGATTTTGATTTGAAAAGTGCATCACACACAATCTGCAAGTAATTTCAGAACGAGGATGACAATTATAAATCATTTTATTAAAATTTTGAATTATTGGTCCTAAGGCCTAGACAAATCTGGAACGTTTCGGTTTAAGCTGGAACCATTGTCAACCACACTAATCCAAGGAAAACAAGTTATTTATTGTCTAATGACATGAAGAATTCTGAAGATAGTACTTAAATATAGTTTGAATAATCAAGTTTTATGGCGAAGCAAAGTAAACAAGAATCAGAGAGATGCAGAAGGAAAATTAGAATAAACGTAACAAAGTTGAGGACTGTTAAAGTATGAAGTCAGTAAGTATTTCACAAACTATCACCAATGATATTTTTGGTGAAATTTCATTGCTTTTCCTGAACAATATCAGATAATTAGAGTATCTTTAACTTCACTATTCATTTTTTTTTGCAGTTGCAAAGTCTGGCCCTAGTTTGGCTCATTTTGTCAGAAATAGGTACGTCAAATATGATAAAGATATTTTAGACAATCCTTTGTTAATGACAACGAAATTGTAACTATTGAAACAACGAAAATTTGATATACTGTATTGTATTGATTGTATTTCAAAAGTGCTGCTTCTATTTGGGAGCAGTCAGAGTTGAATGCATGGGCCTCAAAAACGTTGCCAGCACCTTGTTTAAGGTTATTTTTAGATTTTTCAAATGTTTAAGAAGATCCTAATCTTTTCCCTCGTATTTATGTGATTTTTGTGATGGTGCAATGTATAGCTGTAAATTATTTCATATGAAGCTAAGACTCAAGTTTGTAGGAGAGGAAAATTGTCTCACTTTCAAAAGATTGACTGACCACTTGGAATTTTAAGCTGTTGCCTAGAAGCTAATCCATCAACAAGAAGTTGTATCATACTAAATTGTTTTTAGACCTCTTAATGCATTTAATTCTAAAGATTTTTTTGAGAACAAAATGTAAATATTACGTAAAAGCTTCTCAAAGCACAGATAACCCTTTTAAAGGATTGACCACTGGAACTAAAGACATTACCTATATCTTTTGATCCAATTATAAATCTACCACAATTCATACAGTATATATTTGGTTTCTATATTAACATTTTTATTTTGATGTCTGGGATCAGGTTTTATATTACGGGTCAGAAAAGTAAGAAAATGAACTAAACTTTACTTGAGATGAACTAATGAAATTCAAATCTTTGAAAGATAAATTTGAATCTTGGAGAGTGCCCTCTATAAATTCTGTTCCTATTCTTAAATCTACAGTACCACATTTAATACACAGGTTGAATTTAAGATGTAAACTTTAAATTCCTTTTTCAAATGCAGCTCTCTTATAAACGATACAGCACTTCCAGAGTTGATAAGAGTTAAAAGGTAATAAAATAAACTTGTATTTTGATGAACTTGTGTTAAATGGTATTGATCGTTTGTAATTAAAACATGTAGAATGGTTCTGATGAAATAAACACATTCTTAATGTACGAATAAATTGTAAAAATTTTGCATTATAGTAATTTTAGAAAGTACATGGAATAGCTCAAAAGCTAAGAAAATAGCTCATTCACGGCGAGAAAACTCAAATAAACTTTGATAAATGTAACTTAAAGTTCTCATTTAGAGCCAGATCAGCAAAAAACCAAATTAGTTCAAATTTACCATATTCCTCTTCTTAGTTCTTTTATTACAATGCAGTTCTTATCAATATACATTAGGTAGTGTTTGTAGTGTAGTTTCTGCTTCACAATAATGTCGGCTAGCAACTGAGCATCTCTTGAAAGTAAACAACAACTTTCAAGCAAGATCAGTGATAACTTTTTGATTACTTTAAATTGTAGTAAAATTTTGCCAGCAGTGCATCTCATGTGGAAGCAACTGCTCACTAGAAATGTGTTTAAAACAAGTTTAGAAAATGTCTTATCCCAATAGACAATTATGCTAGAGATAGTGGTGAGGAACTTTTTATCAAAATGCATTGAGTTCTTTTATCATCTATTCTAACATGATTTTACTTTGTGTGAATCAATCTTCATGGGATGAATATTCAACTCTTTTCTCCTTTAAAACATTGCACTGTTCTTTAAAATATTTGGAAACTTTAAGCTGTTCATTTGCACATGCTTTTGAATCATCTCTGTTTCACTTGATAGTTTTCCATTTGCTGCAAATTTGAGTAACAGTTGTTGCAAAGATTTTCAATTCCTGTCATCATATTCTCATAGGAGGAAGGCTTCTTGCCATCGCTACCATGGAAAAGTTTGCAAAGGCTTGTTGGATTCATCACATTATTACTACTTTACAACCCATTCACCTTCTGAATATGATAGAAGTCTGGCTCAACCATTCCAAATGGCAAAAGCACAGCTGAGCCATAGTTGCAAAAGGTAAGAGGTTTGGAAGATTTCTACCATTTATTTATCATCATTTTGCAGACAATGGTTACATGCTTTTCGGAGAGAAAAGGAAAAAGGAGAGAAAGATGGAAGAAAACTGTATTATGGGAGTGAACAATTTGTACACAGTGGCTTACTTAAACTACTTACCAATTACTTGGTAAATACTGCTAAATTATTTCACACACATCCCCAGGCATTCTTTCTTCAATGCCCAAGTAAAGACGGGTTTGGCCCAGCACGAGAAAACACCCTGTCAGCATTTTAAAGTTGGAAATTCTCCAAAATCCAGTTTTCGGACATACGTCAAACTCACTAAGGGTCCACTTTCTAGAAACTGCCAGGAAATTGCCACAATAATTCTTATTCACCTCAAAGACGGTGCCCTTGCCTCCTATATGTGTCAGCTTGGCATAGCTATGAGAAATCTAAAAGCCCCAGACGGTTACAAGCCAATACTCCACGTTCACACTTTGCCATTTTTGCCAGAAATTCACCATTCGAGCGTAGACATTGATTAGGAAAGGTGGCGTTTATTTTTAATTGTTTTTAAACAGAAGATCTTTGTTCTAGCCCAAGTGTCCGCCGCTGTTTGTACATCTGGTTAAATTTTAGATAGCTGAATTTTAAAGTCATATTTATTTCAAGAAACAGCATGTACTTTTTTCAGCCAATTCTTTGGCTCTCTCCATTTCAAACCCTCCTCTCCCTCTGTTTGCTATTCTCCATTGTTTTTCAATTATATTTGAACGTAGCTTTGATCTTATCAACAAAACAATTCTCAGTACATGCTCTGATATAGTACAATAATAATGTCCAGAAGAGAAGTCAATAGGCAAAATCAACTAACATCGTTTATACCCACTTCAGGTTAAGTGACCATACCCTTGGGAAATCATCCTTCATCTGTTCATACAGTTACCCGCATCACGCTTTTCACAGTACAAACTTCTGAACTTGTATGAAAAAAGTTTCCTCAAGAGAAAAATCTCATGATTTCAAGTGGGAATAAACAGCGTTAGCTGATTTTATCTATGAACATTTCTTGTCGTTTGAACAAGGTTATTCCAAGGTTCTCGAAAACAGTCCTAATGGTAGTATCTCTTGGCAAACTGGAATTTATCTTTTTGGGATTACATTCCTTCATGTTTGTTAAATCGTTTTGACAATAATGCGTTTATGAAGTGAACTTTTCAAGTTGTCGATATGTTGCGTGAATGAACAATGGAGGTTTATGTTTTCAGGTATGCACTGTTTGCAATGTGTGCAACATGGTACCCAGAATGCACCGACCCAAAGCATCCAAGGCCAACGAGGATATGCAGGCGATCCTGTGAGCAACTTCAAGATGATTATTGCCAGAAAGAGTATGATTATGATGGTGATTTGGCATATGTTAGAAATTTGTTGCCTTCTTGTGATACACTGCCTGATGATGAAGAGGACCCAGAATGTATTACTTTAGGTAAGGATGCTTCTTAAACGGATTACACGTTCATACCGGGTGAGCCAGAAAAAAAGTTCCCACTTTTGAAAATTCGTAGAACCACAAGTACTTCATGAATTTTAATGATTCAAATTCTAGTTAAAAGCCAAAAGTTCGAAGTATTTTTGTGATTTTTCTCGTCTTCTTACGATCACTGCAAATGTAGGTGAATTCAACTTTGAGAAAATTTCATTGTTGCAAAATGACTGAAAAAGGGCCTAAAACACTTGATCAAATCGTTAGGACTCTCCTCACACGGAACAATACACGCGGGCGTTTCACCTCTCTCGAGAGTAATAGGACATAGATTCTCAAACAGATACTTCAAATTTTCAATCTCATGGCAATAAATGTGCAGAGGATATCTCTCACCCATGAGAAATTGCATTCTCTCTGTTGTTCTGAGCTAGGAGTCTTTTATGATTTGATCAAGTATTTTAGGCCTTTTTTCAGTCATTTTGCAACCACCAAGTTTTTCTAAATTTGAATTTACTAATTTTTCCAGTGCTCGTAAGAAGGCGAGAAAAATCACAAAATACTTCGATCTTTTGGCTGTCAAGCAAACATTGATTCATTCCAATCCATCCAGTACTCTTGATGCTATGAATTTTCAAAAGTGGGAACTTTTTTCTGGTTCACCCGGTAGTTATTACTTAGACTGATTATATGTTCGTAGGTTATCGCAATTGATAGACTGATGGACGCTATAACTACGACTCATGGCCATACGCTTCCAGAAACGGACATGGCCTAAATCACCTGCATTTTTTCTCAAAACCACCGACCCTAAAACGCCGCAAAAAGTGGTTTTCCTGAAGTGCTACACTGCAAAACAAGCTGTCATTACCTAGATAAATGTTTCTTCTAGCTATTAAAGCAAAATACCCCTACCTATCAGTGATATTTTGGTTGTTTGAGGGCCCGAAAGATCTCGTAAATTCGCTCGCTACTTTGAGATTTTGATCGACAACAACTGGAGCGACAACAACAACATCAATTCACTTCAATGAGATGAGCGTAAGTTGAGGGTCCTTGTGTAGTGAGGATAGTTATTGCTATTGATAGACTGATGGACGCTATAACTACACTGGTGGAGCGACAACAACAATATCAATTCACTTCAATGAGATGAGCGTAAGTTGAGGGTCCTTTTGTAGTGAGGCTGGATGCTTCTTAGACCCCGTTTACACTATGCCGGTACAAAATGAATACAGCATGAAACTGTGCCATATTGGCCTCCTGTTTACACTATGCCAGCATAGTTTTTACTTGAATACGGCACGAAATGAATGCTGCATGCTAACTGGCTTCGTCTCTCAACCGGCATAGTGTAAACGGTGAATACGGCATCATTTGATGTCGGATTCACATCGAGGCGATAATCTGGCAAATGAGAGCATGCGCATTGACAAATCCTCACTCCGTGCGTGGTCAAAACCTATTGTATTAATTTTGCCGGTATGGTGTAAACATTGAGTCCGTTTGAACAGAGAAACCAATACGGCACAGTTTTATGCCGTATTCGTTTCGTACCGGCATAATGTAAACAGGGTCTTAGATTTAATGAGTTCAATGGAAATTAAAAACCCCAACCAATTCAAATTCATGCACTTGTGAACTTCTAAACCATGACAAACATACTGTTTCTTTACCAAAAGTTGAAACAAGGTACCCATTTTGTTAGAGCACCAAAGGAAAGCTGCTATTATTTAGTTTGTATTCGTATGGGATTATTCATATACTGTCAGTATACTGTCGACACTGAGATTGAATCTCAGAAGAGGATGTCCTTTACTTACAGGGCTTCAAGACAAATAAAGGCTTACTACGCTTGAAGTTTTATATATGTTTTGATGAAATCTTTATCGATATCTGATGTAGTCTTAAAGTAAATCAACGGGGTTAAAAAGCAACTTAGCTAGGGGGACTGGGTCCATCTAAATATAACCAAGATAACCTATTGTATTTGATGTTCTTGATCGATGAAAACAAAAGGAAGATTAATGGCGCCTGCCGTTCTTTTGTGCTATATTTAGATTATGTCGCTATATCTCCGTTTATTTACTTTAAAATGTTACTGAAATAAGGTCGTATTTCTTCAGATGATATGACAGCGGAAATGCCTTCAGAAGGAATGACGAGTAACCCATCTGCAGAACTAGATGACGGCGTGACAAAACGTGGCAAACATGCAAAATTTGATGAAGGAACAGAACCGCCGCAAACGTCAGATGATGCTCAGCTGAACTCTGCTTCTATCAATAAAACCATGACCACCGAAAAGCCTCAACTTACAACTACTCCACAGGCAGCACAACCTACTACTGGGCCAAGTCAGTCGGTTGCAGAGGGTGCTCCGACGAGTGCATTGATTACCACAGGCAAACCAGATGAGACGAAAGAGGACCTGAAAATATCGCCAACTGTTGCTAGAACAGTACTGAAGCCATCGCGTAATGATTCGTTGAAACAATCACTTTTGGCGTTAGATGGATCCATGGTAACTGCAAAGGTATTACTTGACATTGTTGTTGTTGTTGTTGTTGTTGTTGTTGTTGTTGTTGTTGTTGAAAATATATCTTTCCAGAAACACCGAAGACTTTTCATCTCGTAGAAGGGGCAACTTAAAGAGAGGAAACTTTCAAAGAGAAACAGTTTCAAATCAAAGACGAAGCTATGGATATGTTTTGAGTTAGCTAGTAATATTTACACTACGTTCAAATGATCTTGTTGAGGATGCCGAGGACTGACCCTTTTGTCTCAACCTTTTGTTATGCTGGTAAAATTCAGAGCAGGTCAACAGCCGGGAAACCTATTACCATGCGCGAAAATATCTTTGTTTCCTTGCTGATTCTTGTTTGGATTGTGACTGGATTATCCGCCCATATTCTTTCCACAAACCAAACATGCTCTCTGCGCATGATTACAGGTTTCCTTTTCAGAGGATAACCGTTGCTTTGAACTTTGATGCAACAAGATACCGGCACGGTTATGATCCACTACAAAGTCGTTACGGTTCAAGGGCGTTTACACTATTTCAGAGCAAAATTATTATAGAGACAGAAGGAAGAAAAGTGTTACGGATTAGCAAGAGCAGTGTAAACGGGAGGCTGATTCGTTGCACTTTCGTTTTGGGTCCAAAGTTGAACTGGCACATTGTAAACGGGGTATTAGTCTCAAATTGCACTCTGTTCATAGGAACTTTGGTAGATCTCCTTTGCTTTTAGTTACCTCTCTCTAAAGAAGAAAGTTAACGAGGAGAGGCTTGATAGAGAGGTTTGTTTAAGCTTTTGCTCATAAAGGAGCCACAATCCTCGCCAAAAACCTTGTCACAAAACAAGAAAAAATAGATACTAAGAATGAAAACCCCCCTTACCCCCAAGACTTGAGGGGGAGGGAAACTCTGTGAATATTTCAGCTTAAATGGTAGACAGTGTGATTTTTTTTCGAAAGAGCCTAAAAAAAGGGAGTTTGTGACAAGAGATTTTGGTGAGGATTGTAGCAGGAGTAGTTAGAGAGGATTGTAGTTGGAGAGGATTGTAGTAGTTAGATTTTCGCTGGATTAGTGGGGAAATTTTAATGAAGGCGTATTTTTGGAAAAAACTATTATTTTATTTTTGAATCATAATTTACAGGTGCCAACAACACACCATCCAACTCTGGTAACTGTTGTAGCAAAGAGTGGAGGAGAAACAAATTTATCCGAAGAAGGTTTGTATCATTTGAATAGATTTGATCTTTTTATCTTTCTTTGTAAGTATATATGTTTGGAAATTTTTTATTATCTTGCAAATCAGCTCTCAGGGCTCACTGGAACCATTAATTTTAGATCCATAAGCATTCCAACAAAGGCAAAGGTATGATGAACTGTTTTTGCAGTGCCACCATTGTAGTAAAGTTGTTTTAGTTGTTTTGATAAATCTGTTTCAGTAAAAGTATTGAAACTCAACCTCACCTCCTTGTAATGTATGAATGATCTCACTTGTTCTTAGATAAAAAGAAAACACCAAAACCAACTGCTGCGGTCAAGCTACCTGCAAGTAAGAACTAAATTTTGTCTTGCACCTTCTTCAACTTCTCTTTAAAGGCAGTGTGCCATTCGTTTGCTTGGGTGATATTGACAATGCAAAGAATAGGAAATTTGAATAGCTGCTGATCCTCTGACTTTCTACGACCGTAGAAAGTAAGAGCGACCAGCCCTTCTTTATTTCAAATACTCAGATTCACAAAGAAATCCGTTGTGTTGAGCTCGGATTTGTTATGGCCAATCAGATACGTGACAAACTGCCTTTAAATTTAATGTATGAAAATGTTTGTTTGCACAAAGCATCTACGGAGATTGTTGTTGTGTAGCATGTCTCACAGCTGTGCATTTTTTTTATCTCTGTTTATTAATGATTTAGAATGTGCTATGACTTTTTGGTTAAGATTGATGCTTATATTCCTTGCTCATTGTCAGATCTTTAAGGGTAGCCATCAACTTAAAACACCTGTCAGTGAATTTCTCAAACATAGAAATTACTTTTTTCGCTGAAACCAAGTTCGTTTCATCCAGCAAGGTACATATTTATATAAACATGAAACTTAACCTGGGGTCGCTTTTTTCGAAACCAAGTACGGTAAGAACCCGTAAAAGAGAAACCAGTCTTTTCAAATCAGCGTGTTTAGTTTATTATTAGAAGCGCATTAATCTGGAATCAGGCTGAAAGGTTTCTTATCATATGGTTAAGAAACCTTCAATGATTTCAACTTAAATTTTTAAAGAAACCCAGAACGAACACTATCGAACAGTATGTTCTTGTTACCTAGCATTCTCTCTAAATTTACCCAACCCTAGCATGCATGCCAAGTATATTCTTATTGACTCTCTTGATTTGATGTATTTTTCATTTTACAAGATTACTTTATCATTTGACAGCTACTGCAGATAGACCAATACAGGTATCTGCTGGTGAAAACAAAGTGATCATTCTGCCAGAAAACAAAGTTAATCTCTACGCAAGCACTTGGCCTAAGCCGCCCAAAGGTATGTAAATCTTACCGTACTACTTTCAGCATAGGCTCCAAATCTTTAAAGGGAATAGACATAGCTATATTTCGTAGCCGCTATAAATAGGCTGAAGAAACGCCCACAAATCCATTGTTTCTTCAGCTACACAATGAGACCGGATGCGTCAAAATGGTCGAGTATAATAGAATATATTTTTGACCTGGCCCGGGCCAGCTCTTAGCCATGTCGATTCCCTTTAAAATGTGATTAATCTCAAGTATTCTTTTTTCTTGTTTTTCTTTTTGCTTGTTGTCCTATAGTGTTTATTGTTTTTGTTATATGTAGACCATGGGGTAGTCACGCCATTTGGCCCCTCCATGTTATCGTCCCTGTAGTGTTCTATAGTTGTATCGTATCAATATGTAGAGTAAGTAGTAACATGCATTGTAAGAATTTTATCTGGATATACAAACAAAAAACTTTTTAAAAAGGTTGGTGTAAAATTATTCAATGACCAGTTTCCTCGAACTGAATGGCTTCAATGAAGCTTTAGCTATTTTGCTACAATTCTGCCGTTGGATTTTTCTGATATCATCAACAATTTCAGGATTAGTTGTTTTTTCTTATTTTTCGAGAATTCAAGAAAATTTTCAAAAACGTAAAACCATCGAAATCTCTAAACTGTTTCACACAACATGAAATAATTTCAAAGAAAAGCTTAGCTCACGAATGCCAACAATATGGTATTACTTTCTCTTATCATGTTCATTGTCTTTGAGAGTCTTCATTGGAGGTGTGTTATGCCTAGAAATTTCATTCCTCTGACTATACTTGTTCCAGAGGCTCTCAGGGCACTGCTTATTGACTATCTTGTGTGTCATGATAGATCATCAAAATAGATGATCTGATCAACGTTCAGCCCATTACTGGTCCAGGGGTCCTTTATTCTAGCATTTTGAATATTTGAGAAGGCCCTATTCTGTAGACGCTGAAGCGTTAGCAGCTTCGTATTGGGTAGGCTGCCCCAGACAACCTTTCATGTATCGGAGGTGACTTTCAACAAGCGTATGGTAAACCTAACATTGCTTAGATTGCGGAAGAATGTTTTTAAATGTTTTCAATGCAGACAAACCATTTGTTACTTTACCTTTCAAGGATTTGGAAGCGTTCCTTCCAACCGAGATTCTCGTCGACAATAACTCGTCGACAATAATATGTGATAAAGGGTTTTAATTTGAGCTTGCTTATTTTAAAGTACAGTGTTATTCATATTCAGATGTTACATACAAATATCAATGGTACAAATTGTCAGCACCGAAAGATAGCCATGGTTACATTGAGGGAAAAGATACGAGTAGACTTATCCTAACGAAGCTTGATGTACCAGGAGTGTACCAGTTTAAAGTGACAGTGTCTTCCTTGAATGGTAAGCGGCAAGGAGAAGGGTTTGTGAACGTCACTTTGAAGCCAAGGCCAAGGATTAATCATGCACCAAGAGCAGAAATACAGCCCAAGGAAGTCTCCGTTCAGCTGCCGACAAACGAGGCTGTATTGGATGGCTCAAGTAAGTTATGTAAAGCATAGGTTCCAAATCTTTAAAAAGGCCGGTGTAAAATTGATTGACATATTTCTTTTAACTGAATGACTTCTAAGAAGCTTTAGCTATTTCTCTATAATTCTACCGTTGGACTTTTCTGAAATCTTTAATAGTTTCAGAATTAGAGTGTTTTTCTTCCTTTTCAAGAATTCAAGAAAAATTTTCAAAAAAACTTAAAACCATCGTAATTTCTAAACCGTTTGACGCAACATGAAGTAATTTCGAAGAAAACCATAGTTTGTGGATGTCTGCAATATGGTATCAAGCAAAAGTCTGTCAATCATCTAGTTTATGATTTAGAAATTTGATGACGTCACATCCTCAAATAAGTTGAAATGTAAAATACGCTATAATTTTGAAAAATATTCCAAGTTTCTGGAAAGTCCAACGGTAGAATTATAGATAAGTATCTAAAGTTTCTTTCAAGTCATTCAATCAGAAGGAATAGATCATTGAATTTTTCACCCACCTTTTTACGCTGAGTTAAAGATTTGGAACCTATGCTGTTATGTGGTGTATTTCAGGTCATTTGAATTCGATTTACTGACGCATTGCAAACTTTTTTCAAGGCTATAGACCTTATTCACAATTGCTATCAATTCGAGTTGAATGAGGCAAATCCCGGCACAGCAAGAAATCTACACCATACCTATTTTGATGCAAGTACACGCACAAAACTAATTCATGCGTTGCTGAGAGCAATGCACGCTTTTGGGATTTAACTCTTTATCATATCGAGGTGAATGATATATTTCAAATGAACTGACGTCATTGTGAATTGGATCTATTGTTTTTTCGGTTGCACGACAGACTTTTCGTTTAATTACGCAATTTCTTAGGTGGGAAGTTGTTGTCATCAGAGTTATACAAAACATGACCTTTTACAAGACAATTTTGAGGTTTCATACTGCGGCATGCTCTTGTTCAGCGGTAGACAAAAACGTGAAGTATTTCTAGCTATAATTAACTAGAATGTAATTCTTTTTTTCAAAGCAAACTATAAAGAAATTGAAATTGATAATTATTAAACAAAGACTATGCTTTTAAGATTTATAACCTGAAGAGTTGAAAGGTTTACAAATATGTTCCAAAACGTAGCAAGGTTGGAATCACTGACTTATATATTTTTCTTCAAAAACGTTCGTGTTGTACAGAACTTGAACAACTTATTGAGTAATGCAACCTTTTGTGAAATATTTTGTCTCACACTTGTCACAGAAATCGTCCGGTATGATCCGAGAGAGAAGAAAGGAAAATATTTAAAAATTCGTTTTGATATATTTTTATCGTTAGACCTATTTTCTTCAGCGTTTTAATTTTTTTATATATTCATTTAAAATGATACAATACATGTTACATCTACATCCTACTATACTTTCCAATCACTTTACAAACTATACAACACAAGGAGCAAAAGACAATGACTACCCCGTGGCCATTAACATAAAGACATGCAAAAAGAGCAACCAAATAAACAACTACAAAAAGCTGCAAATATGATTAATTACTGATAAATACTAGAATCTGTTTCACATTGGATGTCAGGCCAGCATAGTAGTATGATGCTGAACGATAGGAACCCCGGACGAGAGAACAACAACGACAGCAGTTGCTACCGCTACTGATCCCCGTCCAGAGTCCCCAACACTCAACACATTGCGCATATGCTGTCAGGTCTGGGTTTCTGATTCGCAATGTCGATTGTCCGAAATTTCAATTCTAATCCGGCGTTTTAATTCTTTCTATTCAAACTCATGTTGTCCTCAACTACCTTCGATAGCTTAAGTTTTTGAGCCAGGTGCATTGATTTCAAAGGGTCTAAAGTGCATGAACCGTTTGCTCTCTCTTTTTAAAACATTTCCAAATCCTGCCATCATCCCAATGTTTTCCCCTCTAGAGCTTGCTCTGTTCAAGATCTTTTCTGTTTCTAACTTGTTGAAATATCTTCGTTCTGCAGAGAGTTCTGATGATGATAAGATTGTAAGTTACAAATGGGAAGAAACAAAGGGACCAATTAGCAGTCATGGTAAACTTGAATCAATTGGAGCACACAAACCGATATTGCAGTTGAAGAATTTAGAAGCTGGGAAGTATACATTTAGGTAGGTGAAGAATTCTGATTGTCAAGTTCATATCATGAAAAATCAAATTCCGTCAAAGTCAATTCATATATGGCAATTAAGAATGGAGGTGCTTCAAAAACGTTTTTCAAGTTAAAAGATTCTGGGTGTCCCAATGAAAAATAGTCCCGTTCGAAAAATCGCAAAAATTCTATTATTGAAACTATCATAAAATTTTCTCTTTGATCTCTTTTGTTAGTGATCCAAAATTATCTAAGGAGCATAGGTTCCAAATCTTTAAAAGGCTGGTGTAAAATTGAGTGACCTATTTCTTTGAACTGAATGACTTCAAAGAAACTTTAGCTAATTCTCTATAATTCTACCGTTGGAATTTTCTGAAATCTTCAATATTTTCAGAATTAGAGTGTTTTTCTTCTTTTTCAAGAATTCAAGAAAAATTTTCAAAAAAACTCAAAACCATCGTAATTTCTAAACAGTTTGACGTAACATGAAATAATTTCGAAGGAAACCATAGTTCATAAATGCCTACAATATGGTATCAAGCAAAAGTCTGTCACTCATCTGGTTTATGATTTAGAAATTTGATGACGTCACATCCTCAAATGAGTTGAAATGTAAGATACGCTGTAATTTCCAAAAATATTCAAAATTTCTGAAAAGTCCAACGGTAGATTTATAGATAAGTATCTAAAGTTTCTTTCAAGCCATTCAATCAGAAGAAATAGGTCATTGAATTTTACACCCACCTTTTTACGCCGAGATAAAGATTTGGAACCTATGCTTATCTAAGGATGGTAAAATGTTTGTTTTAGTTACCTAAGGGGTATGAAAAAGAGCATTGAAAAACCTCTTGCTTAAGGGCCATTATAGTGAGATTGTTCAGTATTTTTCAAGTCTACTTTGATAATTTGTGTGTCTTTCTGACATTCGTGACGAAACTAGCAGCTTACTTTACAAAAATAAGTTAATCTGGTAATCATCAGCGCCTTTTTGCTTCAAAATCAGGTAGAGTTACATTACATTTACCAATTTGAAAACCAATCATCAGTGCTTTTTTGCACTATGATTCAAAATCATTAGTCATTAGTGCTTTTTGCTCTGTGATTCAAAACCAGGTAGCTCTAAAAAGGGCTAAATTTGCTAATTTAAAACCAATTACAACATCAGTTATGCCTGGAAAAATAATTTAGCCATTGACGTACTTGCCAAAAAAGAATTTTGAAGATGAGTCTTAAAATAAATTTTGGTCATTCTATTTCAATTAAAAACAACAATTATTAAAACTGCGAGCTACAAGTACATTAAACTGTGACCTTCATGGCGAGGAAAGACATGCGGTCACCAAGTCCTCACCGTGAATGCCATTTACATTTCAACTAAATAATAATAATAATAATTAGGGTTAGTCACTTCCGAATTTGGAAGCAATTGGCAATCATTGACTGTTACAGTATCACTGTTGATCTTTCGTCACGAGTCAATTTTTGCGTCTATTTTCTTGAAGCAGTCAGACAGGAATCGACCTTTCCTTATTTTGCTTGCTAATATCGTTTTTTCTGGTAAAGAAGGCACTTTTCGGCCTCTTCTTTTGATCTTGTTTGTGTGGAAGGTCAACATCTTACAGGGTTGGTCGTTCTCTCTCCGGATGACATGTGCAAAGACATGTGACATGTGTAAAGGTTACACCATAAAAGAAAATTAAGTAGAAAGAAATAAGGAGGGGGTGCTGCTGTTTATATTTGAACATTAATTTAACCTTGCCGAGGCTTTGATGAAGGAAATTGTTGCTTCTAATATGATTCTGTTTGCAACTGTACCCAACTTTTTATCACCAAACAAGAGTAAAGGACAAAGTTCTTTCGGATTTACATCAGGAGTACTTTCGTTTGAGACACTCGGTGGTTTACAATTATTCTTTAAACCAATCCAATTTATTGTGAAATTTCCACTTGCAGGCTCACTGTAACCGATTCTGATGGTGAAGAAGATCACGATGACGTCACAGTAACCGTCATTCCTGGTACGTGCCTACTGTATGTGCAAATATTTGAGAGAAGAAATGCTGTCATTCTGTACAAGCTAAATTTCCAAAGATTCTAAACTTTCTCTCCCTACTGCAGGCAAGTAGCAGCAGATACATTGCAAATGAAGGTGTTTTCTACATGTTTGAACCCCGTAGAATTCGCCAGTGCAATCAGATTTTTATACCATGAATGATTATAAAGATAAAGCTGGATTCTTAGCGACGAGTTTCAGATTTGTTGAGCCAAAACACACGAAAGGCGATTGGCAGGGACGAAAGGCAATAGAAATTGTACGCCACGTGCCAATTAGAGAGGAATTTCTCTTTGAATTTGATGATATTGGCCAGCTGATCTTCATCTTTGTTTACAAAAACCTTTTACAGCCCCTTTAGTTGTCCTTGTTTTATTTTTATCTTTCAAGAGTGCACATCTTTCATCGCAACTGATTCACAAGGCCGTCTTTTTTCGGGATACTGTGAACTCCCCCTTTTGTAAATCACAATGGAAAAGACGATAACTCTGATTGGTTCGCTGATCAATGGAATAGGTGAAGCGCTTTGGGGGCATGCGCGAATTCACAAAGGAAAATTGAAAGACGATGACCCTGCAATCGCTTGTGCGCATATTCGAAAGCGCTTAAACGGGGGCCTAGCTCTTCTGGAGGAAATCCATAAGACTTTCACTGATAGTATCCCGAACAAGTCTGCGTAGAATCTTTGTGAATCTTTTGTCAAATGTTGCTTTGCTCAATTTTTAGTTTAATCTTTTACAGAAAAAGACTACCCACCAGTTGCCCGTGCTGGAAAGGATATTGTTATGCAATTACCTCACAACTCTGCAACTTTATATGGAAATGGTACTACCGATGATAAGGTAAGTGCGAATTTCTCGTTATTTTACAATTACTCGTTTCCTGATTGCTACAATCTTCCATTTAATTTTGCAAGGAAGGCTAAATTTTTGTTTTGCTGATACTTACACTGCGAGAATAACTGCATCGGTTTTTATAGAGGCTGCCTGTAAGGCGATATTTTTATTGCTGAATGTAAGAGCTGAGTGCCAGTGGCGGACAATTAGCCAAATGGGTGGGCGAAGCTATTGTTTCAGTTAAACAGCATTGGTTATTTCTATTGTTTTCGAAAAAGATCTTTGTTCTAGCCAACGTTGGGGGGCGATCGCACCCCCTGGCCCCCCAAGTGTCCGCCACTGCTGAGTGCTTGGAATACTTTCAATCAAAGGGGTAATTCTTAAACTTAACAAAGCAGATTTTGTTTGCTGAATATGTTTATATGATCTCTGCTCTGTGGGATTTTTGCAGCTTATTTATTTAAAGATGCTTTGCAACTTACTTGTTGTAATATTTGCAACTTATTTTGCAGCCTGGACTTAAATATGAATGGACAAAGTCAACTGATAGCCCTGCAGTCGGTGATATGTTGGTAAGCCTCTTGAATTTAAACCCTTTTACATACCAATATACCTTATGTAGCAGAAAAAGCCAGTTTAGAAGTGAAGCTCCTATGAGGTGGATAGGAGGAATAGAAGCTCCCGGCCCGTAGATATCAGGGTACCATTATAACGCCAACTGAACGTTTTGAGTTTATCATCAGCACTGTATAGCTAAGAGATTGCAACATGCTTAGCATTTAGTGGATGGGACTTGCCACCAATCGTCCAACCTTCGAACTAACAAAGAATTTCATTATCCGTCACTGTCTGGTAGCAATCTTCTGAAGGAGAGCGGATCTGTAGAAATATAAACTTAAAAATCAAGATAATTTGTAATCATTTGACAAGGCCACTGATCAGTAAATCCTGTACTGGCAAATTAAGTGATCGAAGCAGTTGGATTTAAGCTATTCTATCCACAAACAAAATTAGTAATATAGTGCTAGGATGGGATTTGACATCTCAGATACCAATTTTTTATGCGCATACTAACCGGTTTTGTGTTGTTCAGGAAAATATAAAGCCCAAGGTTTTGAAAGTACAGACCGAGCTTGCGAGGTCTGAGCAATAAGACCAAGGGCTTCATATTTTCCTGTGCAACTACAAAAACCGGTTAGTATGAGTTGTATTACCTGACAGCTTCTCATTTTAACTTATAGCATTTAGCCAAACGCATTTTGTTACTGTACGTCACTTGAGTTTATTGTAAATCTCACAGGCCTAAATCAGTTTCTGTGGCGACAAAAACGCGTCTTTTAACCGCGGGAAACGTGCGATTAACCAATGGGATTGGCGGGATCCTTGTATTGCCTCGTTTTTAAAACGTCAATCAGGTAATAAATGTTCTTACTGACTGTTTTTCTTGCAGGGAACGACGACACCAATTCTGAAAGTATCAAATCTAGTTGTCGGTGATTACACCTTCGTGCTCAAAGTAACAGACAGTAGTAAGCAGACGTCAGTTTCGAAAGTTACTGTGGTTGTTAGGCCATCGAAGAATGAAGCTCCCAAGGCAGTCGCTGGATCAGATAAGGTAAAATTGACGAATTTATTGAGTCATTGAAAAGAAGGCCCGACATTTTCAAAGCAAAAAAACATTGCTCTTTTGTCTAAAAGCCCTTGCTTTGATGCTACGATACCTGTAAGGTGATAGATATAAGGTCCATCTCAAAGTCACCTGAAATTTACGATAACGCAAAATTCCTTTGCAAAACACTTCTATTGTTGTTATTCGCGGGCATTTGCAGGTGGTATCTAATTTGGGACAGACTATAGATGAAAAGGCGTTTTCTATCTTCCTATACTTTGCAGATATATCAAACTATAATTCCTTCACCGTCTCATAACTGGTTGTTAAACAGCATGGGATCCTCGCTAACTTTTGGAGTCAGGGATGAGAGAATGATTACATACTTTTTAACAGAGGATGGGAGGGAATGATCACATGTGGAAGAAAGTATGATCACTGTGTTCTAAGAGAAGCTGCTGTGTTCTAAAGTCCATCTCAAATTAGATGTCACATGAGATTTGCTATAACGCAAAATTCCTTTGCAAACCACTTCTATTGTTGTTATTCGCGGGCATTTGCAGGTGACATCTAATTTAAGACAGACTATGTACCCAGGAAATATACAGTGAATGTAAAACAGTTGAAGTACTCTTGATCTAAATGCGGTTGAAGTAGTCTTGATCTAAATACCGAAATTGAATTTTTCTGATTTTAGGATCTCGTCTTTCCTGATGATTCGACTATTCTTGATGCACGGAAGAGCAAAGATGATGAAAAAATTGTAAAATACAAATGGGAGAAAGTCAGGTAAGAACAGTATTATTTTTCTCACTAATGCGAAGTTTTCCCAAAATACTTTCAGATTGTTTCCTTTTTTCGAAAATTTTGTATCAGCGTGCATTGGCTGTTGAACTCATACAATATGTAATTGTACCTCTTTCGTAACTGTAATTTCCATATTTGGGTTTAAAAAAATCCCTGCTTTATGGTACGCCCTCGCTTTTCTTATTCTTTAACAAGATTTTCATGAAATATTTTTGCAAAATGGTTTTTCAAAAAGGTCGATACTACAAAGTTAAACTCACAGATTTCTACTCTGACGAATACCCAAATAAAGATTTGAAATCAGTTACTGTGATGGTATTCAAAATGCAGTAATAGCAAGCGTGAATCTGTGCAATTTTCCCGTCACGGTTCACCGTTTGATTGCTACCATACCTTTCTTGACTTGAACTGTGCCAAGAAAGAAACCTTTCAGCATATTTTATTTGTTTCGCTTTTCGAAGCAGCTAGCAGAGGTTAGTTTGTGTAGCATCGGAAGACTGTTCAGCCGTTATTGTTATCAATCTAATTTCGTCTAATCCTCACTTTTTTGTGTTTCTTCCAGTGGACCCACAAGTCTGGAATTAAAAGATGCAGACAAACCTGTGTTACACATTTCAAAATTGGTGGAAGGAAGATATGTTTTCAAATTAACTATCACAGACGATAAAGGATTAAGTGATTCAGATACTGTCGCTGTCAATGTCAAGAAAAGTAAGTCGTTCGATCTTTCATACACAGTAGTGTGGTTTGTATCCCTGTGTTGTTCCTTCTTCCTCCTTACTCTCATTGTAGTACTGGAGCAAGATTTGATATGTAGATTAATGAAAGACGAAGGAGAGTGCCTAGAAGGATGCCCAGAGAGCCTTTAGGATAAAGTCCCCCCTTGCATTCAAACTACAGAACGAGAAACTGCAACAACATCCAGATTCCAAGATATAACCTTGAATATGTGAAAAAATGCTTCCATTGTTCAGCTCTTACTGCATGGTACAACAATCCTATCCCAATCAGGGAACTCCTAACTTTCCCGCAGTTCAAAAGATATTTAAAAACTCACTTCAAGAGCTGAATTTGAATTGAATCTTAGGGCTTAAATGAAAAGGTTACAAAACAGTTCCTGAATCAAATAAACAAAATCCGCCAGGCAGATCTTAAGATTTACCCTTCTTCTTTTATTACAAGCACATAACTTCTCTTAAACCACCTTTCGCTTGCACAAGGTGACAGTTTGCCCTACTAGTTTCGGGGAAATTTTTGCGGCTTTGTTTGTTTTGAATTACTAGTTGAAAGAATTTCATTCGTCTGCAGTCGCTAATCGCTTTGAATAGAGGTGTCAATCAGACGCAACTGTTGATATTGTAAAACAAAATCTGCCCTTGTTCCTTGAAAGCTCTACATTTTTATCCTTGCGTTGTTGATCCTAGGTTGTTAATCCTTGTTGAGGTAAAGTCATCATACCTTTTTGAGACCATAAATTTGAACGATTTTCCGTTGTAGATGAAAATCAAGCTCCAATCGCTAACGCTGGTCCAGATATGACTGTTAACTTGCCCGCAAGAGCTGCAGAGCTTGATGGGTCCAAATCAACTGATGATCAAAAGATTGTTTCTTATGAATGGAAAAGGGACAGAAAAAGTCCTGCTGCCGGGGTAAGCTTCTGCAAGTTTGATATTTTTGAAGGCAATGTCTCCATGTAAGTACAGCCGCGTATACGCTCTGTCAAGATATGCTGACATGATGCTGATGAAGAGCTTCAAGAGCGTGCAGTGATTGGCAGAATTTAACTGATCACATGCAAATTAAAATTTCAGCTCCGAAAGCGCAACAGCAAGGAAGTCATCAGTCTGGTTAGATTACTCCTTGCCACCTAGTGAGCTCCTTTACCAAAGTGATCACATGAGATATCACGTGAAATCTACCAGTTTTGTCTGGAAAAAAATTGTCTTGAATTTTTCCAGTTTACACAAATTTCATGCCATTGCAGTGCTAGTGCCTAGGGTTTTTGACAGTTGTTTCATGAAAAAGACTTACCTGAGCATCATTCCATAGAAAACCTAAGAGGTCCTTTACATAATTAATTTCAACCCGTGTTGAGTTTTAACAGCATTGCTTATTTTGCCTTGCGTTTACATGAAATCTCAACACGGGCTGGGATTAGGTCGCATGGTTGCAAACAATAGAAGAAGGAATGTGAGCCGACTCAAATATTTGAATGATTGCGGAAATAGATTCGATCTCCTTTGTTCGCATTCTAATCTCGCTCCGAGTTGAAAAATTTTGCGTTTACATGAGAATTTCAACCCGTGCTGAAATTTCAACACGGGTTGATTTGCCGAGTTGAGTTGAACCCGTGTTGAGTTTCAACTCGGCCTCCTTCATGTAAACGCGATGAAGGCTTACACCGTCAATCGAGTTGAAACTCAACCCGTGTTCAACTCAACCCGGGTTGAAATTTCTCATGTAAAGGGCCTCTAAAGTTTTATCACTCATCTAATATTATCTCATGAGTACTTGTTTTTTTTTCATGCAACAGGATATTCTGAATCACAGTGACCACAAGGCAATCCTGCAACTGGCCAATCTCGTAGAAGGTGTATATACATTTGAATTGAAAGTAAAAGATAACCGAGGATTAGAGAGCACGGATACAGCTTTACTCACTGTGAAACAAGGTCAGTTGTTTTTAACTTTGTCTCTCTATTCTTTTGCATCTCAACATTTAGACTACTTTAGAGGAGAAAGCATAAGGCTCAAATATTTTAAATCTCTAAAATGTTGGGTGTAAAATCTATGGCATTTTTCTTTGAATTGAATGGCTTGAAAGGAACTTATGGTACTTTGCTGTAAATGTGCCGTGGAAATTCTGTGATATCTTGATTTTTCAAAATGGCCGCAATTTAATTGTTTTTGAAAAAATTCATGGAAAATTTTGAAAACATTTATATGATCGCAAATCCTAAACCAATAGAGGAAAATAGATATCACCTGTAAGAAAGCCATAGTTTACGAAGGTTTACAATATGGTGGCAAGCAAAGGTGAAGGTGAAGGTGAAGTTGCGTATTTTAGCACCAAGCGCTGGATCACAGAAGTAGAATAGGCCTAATCAAGTCTGCGACCCCTTGTCATAACGCTCAAGTGGTGGGGCTCTACCTGGGATGGAATGTTCTGGCTGCAATGTCAGAGGATTACACCACTGCGCCACAAAACCTTCAAGTTGAAATGTGTAGCTTTTCTGGTTTAGAATTTAGAAATTTGATGATATCATAGCCTTAAATTTAATAAATGCCGCTATTTGAAACTAATCAAGATCTATCAATAAATTTCCACGGGAGATTTACAGCAAAAAACCGTGAGTTCCTTCCAATTCATTTAATTAAGAGAAAACTGTAATAGAATTTTACACCGACCATTTTAAAGATTTGAGCCCTATGTTGAATAACAACTTTCACGCAAAGAAACTTTCGCGAGTTGGGAAAAACGTGAAATCTTTGGAATTAACTTTAGCGAATTAAGTTTCTGATTAAATTTTGTGATGTCTCAAATGTCCCTCGACTCTTCAATAACTCTTCCTCATGTCTATGCTTGTTTTATAGTTGCATAGTTCGAAAGGGTTGTTGTTAAAAAGACCATATTAGATTCCTACCATTTTATCAAGAGATACAACCAAATGACAAGGAGAGGAATATACGTACTTGAATTATATATATTATATAAAAATTTAATTATGTACCTTAGGACATTTTGCCACAATGAACTTTCGCGAATTTCATATTTAAGTAAATTTCGTGCAATAAAATTTTATCGAGTTCCGGCCAAAAACGCGAAAAACGCGAAAGAATTCAAAGATATAGCACCCAAGGTCGCAGCTAAGCTGCTTTTTCATTATTGAAATATTCCGTTTTACCTTAAACCAAAATGACAAAGTTAAAAACGTTTCATTGCAGCCAAAATTCGATTTATTTTGATGTTGCATTACCGATATTTCGCCTCCGTTTGTTGAAAATTACTTGATGATTACATCATTCTCAAATTTTGTATTCCTCTTGATCTTGTAGGATTATGTTTAATTCGGATTAATGAAACTTGCTATACTTTCAAATAATCTTATTAATAAACTCATTTGATTAATGGATTTACGGTGAACAACTAAGGCTCTTCAACACCAGATGTGCACCTTCAATACAGAGCCTGCATATGAGACCCGGAGTGAAAGCCCCGCTTGTTTGAACTCAAACCAACATCCGGAGTAATAGTTTAAACCGGAGTGAAAATATTCGAAATTTACCTGGCGATTACATGACATTTGGAACCGTTTTGAAAAACAAGCCGTATGTTACTTAGGCAAAGCCCTTGCTCACTGAAACTTCATGTTGAAAATTGATTTCAAATTCTGCAAAATCTTTATGTTTTTCGTTGGTATGTAAAGTATCTCGAAGTTAATGCCCATGTTAGCAGCAGGGCTCAAAAAATATTTTCCTTCTTGGTAGCAAGCTAAGCACCTTCGTTTCTTCTTACGCATTTTCCTCTTCTTTCCCTGGATACCGCCCAATTCTATCCGTTTTCATTTTTCTTCTTCTTTCTGTCCCCCTTTCCCTTCATTTCTTTCCCTTCTTCTCCCTTCTTCCTTCCTGGGAAATTTAAGCATTTCAGTTACCTTCCTGGTAGAGCTTCTACCACGCTACTTCATTTTTTGAGCCCTGGTTAGCAGTTAATGTTTACTTAATCTATACAAAATTGAATTGAAGGTCTTTTTAGATCAACTTCAGTTAGTGCCATAGCGGTTAATGAAACAGTGCTACTTAAAGAGCCAGTGTCACCCAGGATCCTTTACGGGCACGCTTCAAATTCCGACTGTCTATCTACATCTACATATGCATCATAAAAATAGTTTTCAAAGCCTTACTTTAATCACAAAAGTTAGATTACAAAATTACAAAGCTAATCTATAAAAACAAATTAAAATATTTACAGTTCTAAAGTGAAATCATTTGAGCAAGTATCCCAGTCATTTATCGTTCTCGAAAAATAACTGTTTCTGTATGACTCTGTCTTGCATAGAAGTGGTATAAATGTTTGACTGCTATATAGCTGCATTGTCTTGTGCTTGCTGTGTTTCTTAAAACATAGCTTGGAATTTTTGCAGCAGATGTGTTGTTTATGATCTTTTTAAATATGTATGTATGTATGTATGTATGTATGTTTAAATTCACCACAAAATTAAAAATTTACAATTTGAAAATACTACAGAGTAATTAAAATACGTAAATTTACATAACAATACATTAAATATAAATTAAGAAACACCCCTAATCATAGTGGCAGGGATAGCATTAAAAGATCGAGTTGACCTTATTTCCGTAATGGTCCCCTTAGAGGTGGTTGTCAAAAAAAAAAAAAAAAAAAAAAAAGTATATATCTTTAGACGAGCTTGCTTTCTTCTGCCCTGTAGTGTTGGTATGTCTAGTCTTTTCATCTGGGCAGTTATACAACCAGGTTCACGTTCCAGGTTCACGTCTGAAAATCAAATTCGGCCTAAACGGTTCAACAAAGGTATAACTTTTCTATCAGTTCAGCTACTGTTGTGGGTCCATGGTTTCCGTTTAGGCCAAAAATTTGATTTCCAGACAGTTTGAACTTGCAGCATGCCCGCAAAGGACCCTGGGTGACAATATTATCTTTAAAGGATTAACTAATATTTTATATTTTTGCCAAAGATAATATATTGTTTTTCTTTGTTTCCTAGATTCAAATAGTCTGTATTTGGTGGAACTCTACATTGATGTTGATATTTACAGTTTCACGGAGGATAACAAGGTATATATCTTACATTATTACCTGACTGACGTTTCAAAAACGAGGCAATACAAGAATCCCGCCAGTCCCATTGGTTACTCGCACATTTCTCGCGGTTTTCCCGTAGCCTTGTATAATACGATACAAGGACGCGTTTTCGTCACCACAGCAACTGATATAGGCCTGTGAGATTTACAATAAACTTAAGCGACATGACAGTAACAAAATGCGTTTGACTAAATGATACAAGTCAAAATTAGAAGCTATCAGGTAATAAAACTCGTACTAACCGGTTTTGTAGTTATACAGGAAAATACAAAGCCCTCGGTCTTATTGCACAGACCTCGCAAGCTCGGTCTGTACTTTCGAGACCTCGGGCTTTATATTTCCCTGTACAATACAAAACCGGTTAGTATGGGCATAACTTTGCAGTTTATAAAGCATGCTTTAAACATCGTATTTTTACCTTAAAAACTGCAGAATCTGCCGTGTCTAAAAATCTGATTTAAACATCGTTTTTTGCCGCGTCGGATTGAAATTGAAATGGTTAAAATTGCCTTTTTTCAAAATGCACAAGCGCAGTGGCCGATCACGCGTAGAAACTGCAGGCCATGGCCTAGAATTGATTAATTTAACGCGGCAGAAATACAATGTTTAAATCAGTCGTGTTTCTGCTGTTTAACACGACATAGCTGGTGAATTCCTGCCGTTTTAACAATTTAAAAGTGCTGGTGATTTAAACATAAATACACAAAATATCTTTAAATGAATGAATAGCCTAGAGCTTAATTTGCTACACGTTTCGGGCTTAACCCTTCATCAGTAGTAACGAGGAAAGGGTACGTTAGAACGTAAGAAGCAGAAAAAGAACGATTGATAGAATAGTGTAAACAACCGCACGTGCAAACAAACAACTTATATCTGATTTAAACATTGTTTTCGAAATTCCTGTGATTTTGACCGTTTTATTTAACTCTCTATCTGGCATTAAATTTCATCCTTCGCCTTTTTTTTCAGAAACAACTTCTACGTAAACTATCGGTGTTGTTAAACGTGGACGACAAAAATGTCGTTTTAGAGCAAATACGACAAGCCGGGTATGGGAATGGCATTGTTCTGTTGTTCTATGTTATTGATCCGATATTGTCAGACAAAATGGACGGATTAATCGTGGCAAATTTATTGAAACAAAAAGTTGGATACCATGGCATATTATCGGAATATAAAATGCTACGTGTGGAACCTTATAGTAAGTATGAATTAATATTCTTCGCGTTATTTTAGTTTCATATTTTGGGCATGAAGAGGTAAAATCATTGTGAAATACAACGGATGTAACATTGTGGTACTTCATGTTGCATTATTTCACAGTTGAACTTGCACAGAAAAGTGTCGGCGAAGAGGAACATCAGTCGCATTTCTCCTGCTATTTCCCAAAGGTTTGCATGTATTATTGCCTGCATTTATGTGCGAAATACCTGACAAATGTCTCGTGCTTTGGAGGAGAAACATGTAGAAAGGGATAATTTCATGCTCCTTGAAACGTAGCCAGGGAAAGCTTTTTCGTTTCAGTAATTTGGGAGATAGAAAATTTAAAGTACATGTGTTTTCGTTGTAGTTTGCAGAAACAATTGCTCCAGTCATGGATATTGTGACAGAAACAGTAAACTGTGTGTTTGTGATAGCTTCTGGATGCAAAATATCTTCAAGGCAAATTATGGAGAACGAGTTTCAAATTGTGGTATGTTTTTGTTTTGTTTAATAGTTTTCTCTCATGATTTAGGCAGTGGTTCATTACCCTCCTCTGAATCATTCAGAGATGTCTTGAGAATTTGTAGACAATATAAATTCCAATGTACTTCGTATATAGTGTAAGCTTAAGAGGGCCTAACTGCTTGAAGACTTGTACTTCGTACAGTTTACAGAGCCTTGTACAATGTACTCCTTCTAGTTGGAGTTAAAGGGCCATGCCTCCGAATTTCGGTCGAAACAGTGATTTTGAAGTTTTTTGGTGGGCAATATCACACGGACGTTTACCCGTTTTTTTTTTGAAAATGCAAGCATCATTTTGAAGATAAATCTTTGTACTTTACAGAGGAAAAACTAAACATTCATATCTTTTACGATTGCTTGGATATAAGTGGATTTTTAACGAGCACTTTTTGGTGGCTTGGGTGAAGCCGCATAACAAACTGCAGAAAACAATAGAGAACAATAGAGAAACAATGGACATGTACGGTTTTTACAGATTTGTTTACAGTTTGGTGATGAAGCAGCCCCTTTAATTGGAACAGGGAAACTATTCACCTTTTGAGAAGAAAAATTGCTTTTCCTGACCATAGTAGAAACAGTCAGATTTTATTTTGTGGGAATTTAGAATCATAGAATTCCCTATGGCCCCAATACGAGAACATCCTCGAACATCCGTATTAGCTACATTTGATGTCATACGCCTGAAACGAATTGGTAAGCTTTGACTTTCCAAAATTGTTTCATTCTGTTTATGCAACCAGGGTCGCATATGTTTATCAATCTTATACTGTTTTCTCCTTGCAGAATGGAGTGTATTATATTTATCAGTGATTGTATTTGGTATTGCAATGGCTTTGATTGGATTGACATGGGCACTATGCTTCTGCTTTTCGAGGTATTTTTTTTTTGTATTTTCCTTTCTGAACAACAGGGGTGGAAAATATATTTAAATTTCTTGGACCGAATAGTCATCGAGAAAACTTTCTGTGATAGCAGGATGCTCCAAACAAGAATCCACTTTTTGGCAAGTCATGATAGAGATACGTGGGGACCGATTTTGAAGATTGGTCAGGAATCCTCGATGTCAGTTGTAAAGGATGTCTAGCGCATTTTATTGACTTCTTGCGACTGATTGACCACTTACTAAATTATAATCAATATTGTTGTTGTCTGGAGACAGCCTAAATTAACCAAACATCAATCCAATGTCTAAAGACTTTGTTTGAAATGCAAAGAGAAAATTTTGGATTTGCACGCAAAATCGAATAGTCAATTCCCCCTTCAATCATTTCTGCCAGGTTACTTCTTCTCGCATTTCTTTCTTTATGGAGAAATGAAAAAAATTCTGGGACCATTCGTGGTGATCCGCTATTTTTTCCACCCATGCTGAGTAACTGAATTTCGTAAGCGTTCCTTTGAATTATTTCTTACGATTACGCAATCTTCATTCAGTTTATGCAAACCGTATGTATCTTTATTCGCGCCAAGTTTGTTTAGCTGTCTGAAATCTGAGCAGAAAAGCGACCCTTTAGAGAAATTGGATTTAATCTGATACATTTTAAGCAAAATATTGGTCGGTATTCTTCTTGGATTTTGTTATTTCTTTCTCGCATAGTTTTAAGATGGGCAGCTCGGACACTATTGTTGTGATTTCCAAACTAACCCTTCAATAATAATGAAATAAGATATTTTACTTACCAAGCAAAATATTGTTTGTATTCCGTTGACAACACCGTGTCTTGCTTAGGCCTTGAACTTCACATTCTGAATCCCAACTACAGCAACATTCCGCCTCCCAAAATTTTCGTTTGAGTTAGTTTGGGAAGCCATAATGCTGTTGTAGTTGAGATTCAGAATTTGAAGTTCTGGAGGGCCTAACAAGAAACAATATTGTCAACGGAGTACAAGCAATGTTTGCTTGATAGTGTCCAAATTGCCCATAGCTTTAAGAGCACATTTTCACATTCGGTAACGAAATTTCTCCATATTTTCACAGGCGATCGAGAGCAAGACGAAGAGGTCGATATTATCCAATTAAAAGTGAGGATAATGATGAAAGCAAAGAAGAAATTATGATGATATCCAAAGGAAATGGTCAGTATCAAGATCTATTTTTTTACTTTTAAAAGGTTTCAACTCTGGACATTCTCTCCTTGTGTTAATCCTTAAAGGGGCTCCGTCGTCAAAATTTAAACAAAATGATGATTTTTGCAGTTTTTTGAAAAGTGATATCACACAGGATTTTCGTACTTTTTTCAAAATGAAAGTTGCTGTTTGGGCATTAATCCTTGTACTTCACTAAGGAACAAACCAAACATTCATATCTTCTACGATTGCTCGGATATAAGTGGATTTTTAACGGTCACCTTTTTTTGGCTTGGGTAAAGCCACCAAACAAACTGCAGAGAACAATGGATGAACAATGGATAATCCCCGGCACGTGCGAGTTTACGGATTTGTTTACTGTTTGACGACTGAGCCCCTTTAATTATTTTAACCGAAGTACCGACATTTGAAGTTAGGTACCGGGCGATTCAATAAAAAGAATCCCTGTTTGAAAGGTCACTTCTGCCTGGATGTCAAGACGATGATATCGGCAAATATATAGTTTAATGGTAGACATGTTCAATTCTGTTTTAGAATTTACCTGACTGAGATCGGCCACTCCGTTCTGAAATTATGAGGGATTTTCTTGAGAAAGCCGCTTAAAGACGCCTTCAAAACGTGCCCAAAATCACGAACGAATTTCCCTAGCATTTCTGCCTTGCATGGGCCTTGCAGCAATGACTTCTGCATGTTTTAGCACGTGATATCCTCTTGGGAAGATGAACAAGTCTTCCCCCTGGTATCAATAACCTGTTCGCGGGGGATTCCATTCTCCCAAGAGGACAAAATACATGAATACTTGTGAATATCATCATTTTTACGAAGGAAAACCAAGGAAAGTTTGCTCATTGTTTTCACTCGTTTTTGCAAGTTTTGAAAGGGGCTTTCTGCTGAAAATCACACATATCCACGGGAAGGAATGGCCGATTAAAGCCGGGTAAATTACTGAACCTAATTGAACCTATTCGCAATAAAACAAGACAATTTACGATATTATTGCTTTGATATTCAGAGAGCAGTGGCCTTCCAAACGGGGATTCTTTTGTCAACACCGTTGAAGATGTCTTATTGCAGTGGATGTAATCAAAAGTATTGATTCCATTTGAAAGCGTTAACTCACTATAGCTACGTTTAAACCCGAGTTTAGGAATGTCGATCGGCATATTTCAAAGCAAGCCTGGTGTAAAGCTCCATTGTTATCAGATGTTTTATACTGTCAGCAATCTCAAGGTTTACCGTCTTGAAATGTATGATTTAGCTATTATGATTCCTCAAGTCATATCATTCAAGTTTGATCCGTTAAACCATATTTTTCAGCATAGGGCTCAAATCTTTCAAATCTTTAAAAAGGTGGGTGTAAAATTATATGACATTTTGCGTTGATTTGAATAGCTTGAAAGGAACTTATATGATGCTTTACCGTGAATCTGCCGTAGAAATCTTTTGATATCTTGATTTTTTTCAAAATGGCGGCAATTTAATCATTTTTGAAAAAATTCATGGAAAATTGAAAAAAAAAATTTAAATCATTGTAAATCCTAAACCAATAGAGGAAATATGATATAACCTCCAAGAAAAACCATAGTTTATAATGGTCTACATTATGGCAAGCAGAAATCGGTAGCTTTTCTGGTTTAAGATTTAGAAATTTGATGACATCATAGCCTCAAATTTGATAATGTCGCCATTTTGAAACTAATCAAGATATCAATATATTTCTACGGCAGATTCACAGCAAAAACCCTGAGTTCTTTCCAAGCAATTTATTTCAAAGAGAACTGTAACAGAATTTTACACTGACCTTTTTAAAGATTTGAGCCCTATGTTATATTTGTCTTTGCATTCAACTCCTCAGTCTTATCATTCAAGTTTTTTTTTAACTTCTTTCCTCCTTTTTAGGCAAATACTTCGCACATAGCTTGACATTCACAGAATCAGATGAAGATAGCGAAGAGGAAAACACTTTGTTTGATAAAAAGCGAGTTGGCAATGGGAACGGACCATTAAATGGCAATGCTAATGGCTCTGTAAAATTGTATAAAACACATGCAATGTGATTCGTAGAGTTCCTACTAAATTTGCTACAGTTAGCTGTTAGATTCTCAGCAGGGCTTTAGCATGTCAGAACGCTAACATAGGCTGTGACACTGGGTGCAGAGAGAAACTTTTCCGGCTGCCTTGCATGGCTTGATGTGATTGCACAATTTTGGTGCCTAAATTGCCGCTTTTGCAACTTAGTAATAGCCTGGATTTTCGGTACACCGTGTTTTCAAATGAGAAATTTTCGATTATCCTTGTTATTGACCAGTTACAAGGCTGCCAATGCTGAACTGTGTCTTATTTTAGTCAAGAAATGATAAATTGAAGAATTCAAGAAATTTCTAATGTTATGGGCTCGTTTAACCGTAGACTTGTTACCTGGCTCCCTTGTTACCCCGTGCTCTTTGACGTGATGATTTGCTTCGGTCAACAGACACTCATAATATTACTCTGATTACACTTGACCCTATTTAGGCCATGTTACCTCAAGCAAGGTCTACCGAAGAACGATAGTGTCGATGTCTTTTTGTTAGTTCCGTTTCGCTCCTCTTGACAAAACAAAACTGCAACAGCAAGACTTGTCTTCCTTAGTATGAACATGGGTAGTTAGACACCGCAGTTTTACTTGATTCCCACAGCTTTAGTTGCAGCGCTCCTCCATAGAAGCATACCAACAGAGTCTAGACACCCATGGTATGAACGAGAAATCTATTTACTTGTTAAAGTAGTAATTTATTCTCAAATCTCAATGCGCCAAGGAGGGAGACGAGAAAGCTTGTCGTCGGTGGCAGATTACAGCTGTACTTTCAACGATGCCAAGTTGCATCTTAATGAAGCTATTTTATTTGCTAATTTCAACTTGGTACAGTTTGCGTTGCTTCATCTCGTTCGGTTCGGAGATATTCGAACTCAAAGGATGGCAAATAAAAGGCATCTCATCAGACAATTTTTAGGCCACCAATTTGTCAAAAAAAATTTCTAGGCCATCAATTTGTAAATTTTACTGGATTAATGGGGCTAGTATATAGACTTATGACAATGAGTCCCTTGTATCCCTGCGGTACCTTGCTCACAGGGACTCATAATGAAACAGTTAAAAACATGACCCTATCTTCTGCATTCGATTGATCGAATCTGAATCGAACGACTGCTTCGGCTCTGTTCAACGGTCACTCCTCATAAAGGAAATGCGATAGAAACCACGGTAAGCAGACATTTAATCAACAAAACTTGGTATTCATCTGAAGGAGAAAGTTCACTTTACCTGGTGAGTGCAAAATAAGTCTTTTAATGCTGCAATGTCCACGTTTTTAAGACCAAAACATAACAGAGAGATCTTCAGGTACCTGCTGCAGCAACTTCCTTCAAATTTAGTAAGCTGCGTCAATCGAATTGAAGGTTCGAAACTAATTGTTCTTTGCCAAATCTCGCAATCTGATTGGTATGCTAGGAATCCCAGCATATTAGGCCTAATAGGGTCAGGTTTTTCAGAGTAATATTATGAGTCTCTGTTGACTGAAGCGCCATCTTGAAGTCAAAGAGCACAAGGAAACAAGAGACTCATCGTCATAAGTCTAGCTAGTATATAGCCTGAGTTCCAGACCACTTGAAAAGGAAAGTGGTCTTGAACACAGGCTACTAGTATAGGCCTTATTAAAGATGGTGCCAGGCTAGAAATGTTTTTAATTTTTATTGTGGGTACATGTTAATCATCTTGTGTTTTGTGATCAGAATTAAGTTGAATTAGATTTAAAAATTTGCACTGTTTTACGTTTTTACATCGTGAAAATTGCAAAGAACATTGGTTAAGGACATTTTCAACTTTATTTATACTTGGTAGATATCACATGCGCTGGTAAGAATACTTTAGCCATTTTGTTAAGCTTTTAGGGGTTGTAGATGTACTTAAAGGGAGTACAAGGACCAGCATGCTTTTTGCAAAGTCAGCGACTTGCTCTGCTCTGCACAGCTTCCAGAATAACTGACTGTACGAAATTCACAAAAACAAAGACAAATGATGGCAAAGACTGCTGGTCTTTGTACTCCCTTTAAAAGAATTCTAAATCTGTTGTTATTGGAGTGCTGGCAACCTTAACCTTAATTGAAATTGTAGCTTTGTAAGGGCTGTATCTATCAATCAATCACGATCGATCGATTGACTGTTAGGACGTTGTAGCTATTTCGTCCTGTGACGTCCTGTTTTCGTCCTGTTTCGTCCTGTTTCGTCCTAAACGTTCTGTGAGATTAAACGAAAATTCCTTGAGAGTAAAGGCATAATTAGTAATACCGCATTCACACTGACAATCTCAAACCAGCTTTATCTAATTCAGGTTGAATTTCAACCAATCACATGCATTGGATTTGTTGGATTGCCCAATCAGAAAGCCCCATTCGATAACCTGGTTTAGTTTAGGCTGTTTTAACTTGCAGTGTGAATGAGCCTGACAAGGATATTTTCAGCAAGAGGCTATATCTTTGCTTTTCATACCCCCTTCACAAAGTATAACCCCACTTGTGAGAGATCCCCATTGCAAGATCCTGATTCAGCATCAGTGATCCACCCTCTTCTTGTTCACGGATTTTTAGTTTTACCTTGATGCAGGTTCAGGCCGTAATGGGTAACAGGACTCCAGCCATTGCAGGGGCTCCCTCTTAATAAATGTACACAGGGCTTGGATGGATAGTTTTTGGACTGTTGTTGTAAAATGAAAGATATTTTCCAACTTTGGTCGAAAAGCAGTGAAGTTTTCTCTCCATTTTACACTAGAACTGCTAAATTTTTTCTCAGAAAACCTATTTTCTGCAAGAATAGTCGTGGCAAGAGTTTCTTGATGTTTCTTGATCTAACCAACTGTGCCATCAGGCCCTTAGGAAGCGGCGGGCTGGAGGTAGCTACAACCCCAATTTAAATACAGTGGTACTATGTCACAAGCATAGATTAGATGTCTTGTTCTCTATTTTAAAGAACAAAAGCCCCCCCCCCCCGGAATCAGTAGGTGCTTACGGCCCTGTTACCATTTTGAAAATGCTGACGGCACACCCTTACTCGAAATCTGGCTTTGAACTCCCTTCCCCCGCCCCCTGACTCTAACTAACTTTTCCTTATGTGGTGTTCGTAGCTCTGTTAATATCAGTAAAGTTTGTCGATTTCTCGTACCATACATAGATGTCCAGTAGTGTATAGTAAACTGCCAACAAACTAACAAGCGATATAATTTCATTGAAAAGTCTTCATTAGACAACTGTAAATTTTTACTGAATTTATGTATTTGAATAGAATGATAGTATGGGATCAAATTAATTTGCACATTGATATGAATTTGTGTTTTCTCTACTTGAATTAATCTGGAATTAAGGCTTGGAATGATATTCCAGTTAATATCAGAGAACTGTCATCGCTTCGTAGACTGATTATATGTTCGTAGGTTATCGCTATTGATAGGCTGATGGACGCTATAACTACGACTCATGGACTTACGCTTCCAGAAACGGACATGGCCTAAATCACCTGCTATTTTTTCTTGAAACCACCGACCCTAAATCGCCGCAAAAAGTGGTTTTCCTGAAGAGCTACACTGCAAAACAAGCTATCAGTACTTAGATGAATGTTTCTTCAAGATATTAAAGCAAAAAAATCCTACCCATAAGTGATATTTTGGTTGTTTGGGGACGCAAAAGATCTCGTAAATTCGTTCGCTACTTTGAGATTTTGATCGTTGGAGCAGTTCAGTCGAACGCGTTGTTCGAATTCGTTTGTTTGCCTTTGGCGGGAAGTTTAAATTGAAGAAGAATCAGCCAATCCCATCAAGTTATTTCAAGTCTTGCATCCTGATTGGTCCAGGAACAAATTTGTTCCTGGCGAGAATTTTTTTGCCGTTTTGAGAAGAGTTAGTCCATAAGGCCCTTGACTGGAGCGACAACAACAACATTAATTCACTTCAATTAGATGAGCGTAAGTTGAGGGTCCTTATGTAGTGAGGCTAATCGCTTCGCCTGTTTAAAACACATCTGAAAAGGCATTAGATGAGCCTTGATAATTAATTCACGTCCCCTAAAGAACGACTCCCTGGAAGATCAGGTTTAATTATCTATTATGTTTATATTTTTAGTTTGAGATCTGTAAGTTTATATTTGTTATTTTACTGAAGGGATATCGTTGTAAATGAATTATATATATATTGTTTTGATGGTTTTGAAGGAGGTTCGGTAAATTTGTTATAATAGTAATAATAATAATTAATTTACAGTTGGTGGGAGCAATAGTTTTAAAGAAAACTAATAAATACCAACTATTTACAATACAAAGTTCAAACATAATATAAGCGTAAAATATATACATGAATCTATGTACACATCATCTGCAGATGTTGCAACTGCAAGTGTCTCCTTTCCAGGTCTTAATCATATTTTTGAATTGCTCTGTGTTTTGAGCAGCTTTTATCGTGTCAGATAACGTGCTCCACAAAATGCTTCCTCTAAATGATAAAGAATTGTTCCCATAAACTAACGTATTGGTTTTAGGGAGCTGCAGGAGGTTATTTGTTCGTAGGTCATATTGAATGTCCTTTGGTGTGAAGAACTCAAACATGAAGGAGGGGCAAGCCGCATTTATGCATTTATATATTTCAAGCATTAGTTTTTGCAAATTTTTGCATTGGATTCTTAGCTCACCCGACCTTCTCAAAAGATCTTCAAACGATGCATCATCGTCACTATACAGAACTCTCAGTGCACGTTTGTGCAAACGGTTGATTGTGTTGTTTGCAGTCTTCCCACAGAACATCCAAATTAACGGGCAGTAGTTGAAGTTTGAGAGAATAATCTTGTGCGAAATAGGGGTCAAACGCAAAACGAAACGACCTTACTTTCAAGACCGTAGGAACATTACCTTAGCAACAAGACCCATTCAGAATGGGAGTACCAGACTTCTTTCTTTTGTGGGTAACTGAACTCGGGTAACCAGCATATACCGATCGCACCAAAGAAACTATCCAATTTTGACAGGCCACCATAAATCGCACACTGGACCAATTTCGAAAATTTTATGACTTAATCTTTAGCTAAAATCCAGAATTGGATTCTAGGATTTTTGTAAATTGCTTGTGTCCCTTTTCTTGAGCTATAAGTGAGTTTCTTAACATTTTCGTCCTTGAAACCATTGAAAACCATAAAAGGACGTCGATCAAATTGTCCAAAGACTTAACATGACATGAAGGGCCAAAGAGAAAACTTTTTCATGGTGATTTGGATATATAGAAATGGACTATTTATAATCTGGTACATGTATTTTTATAAGAAACTATGGATTTGGAGCAAGTGTCCTGAAAGTTTCTAAAACTATCAGATTTTGAGTACTTAGAGTTTCTTACGAGTTTCTAGGTTCCATTACAATTTTCATGTTCGTTACCTTTATAATTTATTAAAGCCTTTCCAATTACTCAGAAGGAAAGAAGTTAAGATAGAGCAAAATCGTAGTTCTATAGCCAAAAAAACAGTTTACTCTACGTGGTTTTTGGTTGTATTTTGATTAATATTTCATTGACTTTCTAATAAGCGGTTTCTTATGAAAATACCAAAATGGGGAAGGAAAATAAAGGAAAACTTTATTTGTTGTTGTTGAGAGAAAACCGCTGCTTCAAAAGCGGTCAAAACTCTGCAAACTAAAGAAAATTGAGATGAATGGCAATTTTCCTCAAATTGAATTGCATTGACCGACCACCAACCTCGATTGAGATAAAGGCGGGCTTTGCTTTCTCGTTTTGAATTCATTTGTAAAGAATCGTCGAGCAGTGAAGACGTGCCCAAGAAGTGCACAAGATGTAGGGATGTAGTCACAAATCAAACACCAACAGACCCAAGAAAACTGGCATAAATGAGTGAATTTAAAAGACTACTACATTGGGGACCTATCACTGCACTCACTATCATAACTGTGTTATTTGTATGCGCTTTGCTAGCTACATTATCATGGTATCCCCCAACAGACCTTGGGGGCCTAGCCCATCTTGGGATATTTTGTGTTTGGGTGTACCTTATATTGAGAGAATTTTTCAAAGCATCATTTGATGGACCTGGACTTGTTCCACTGGGTTGGAGACCGGTAAGAAATGCTGTTTTGTGTGAATTTAATTTGCTGAAACCCTTTCATTTTTATTTATGTATAACCACACACAAACAGGGTAAAATAGTTATCAATTAGACTTTATACATTGCTTTCCATACTGCCCTGTAAAATGAAAAAGGCAAAGCTCTAAATTACAATTCAAATACATTAACTAAGATTAATTTAGAAAACAAAGTAAAGGTATATAGATCAGAATATTAGCAAAAATCTAAAAGGGTTCCTTCATGTTATGGAATATTCGAGACAGGAAATTGTTTTAGTGTTTTCGATAATTTTGATTTCGTGTCCAGGTCATTCCACAATTTTGCTCCTCTAAACGAAAACCATTTTTGGCCACATGTTGTTGGTGAAAGCAGGACATAGAGATCGGTTTCAATGTTCTGAAGTTCCCAAGTACTAGTCCCTTTTTTGTTACCGTTTTGGTCATATTTGTGAGTGGTGTGTTGTCAAATGTTTTCAAGTATGCTCTCAGACTCAAAGGATGCAGATAATTATTGAATCAGTGAGGGATTTCCCGTTATTCTGAGTTATTCCCATAAGAAATAATGAAAGATATTTTCAACTGTGAATGAAAAACAGCAGTGGAGCCCTGTCCTGTGTAGAGCCCAGTGCAGAGAGTTGCATTTACAGACAGACTGGATATTTTTAATAGGCTATTCACAATGGACAACAGAGAACAAAATGAAATTGGTCCTGTGCACCAAAGGTCTCATCAAAAAGCGCCATACAAACTGGCTCAGACTGGAGCGGAGCTATCAAAGAAAGAGGTGCCTCTTGTTTACTAGCTCCGCTTCATCATCAGTCTGCAGAGTGTGCCCAGATCTCCAATTTTGAGCATAAATTCATAGCGTGAGAAAGAAAACTGATAAAAATATGGTTGAGGGCTCTTTAGAAAGATTTTCTAAAGGACGACATAACATTAATAATGTTTTTCAATTTTCCGAAATATGGGGGTGCTGTGGCAAATTTCCTTGTTTGGGCGATTTTGACAAAATAACACTGTATTGAATTTACAGCTTGTATTTTCTGAAAAGGTTTCAAGAGTGCATCAGGAATCACCAGTAGGTAAAGACAACGAGCTTGAGTGAAGTAATTACTATCTACGAAGTCTGGGACCGATTATTCCCATGGGAATATGTAGTGGTTTCATGTCCATCTTTCTGTACTAGATTTCTTTATTTTCCAAAAATGTATTGATTATTACGTAAATTGTTCAAAGACTAGGGTGTTTCACTATTAGCATTTCATTATAAATCTCAAGGAATAAAGAAAAACGTGTGAACTGGTTTGTATGAAACCGAGTTGTTTACTACCAAGAACTGAGTTGTTTTCGACAAAAGAGTGAGGTTTTATTTGTTTACTGCTAATAATTACAACAATTTCTTACACCTTTCTTTTAATGTAATTAGTAAATTTGAAAATTTAATATTAGTTGCAAAATATACAAGAGAAAAATAACTTTCTTGGGTGGCAAAATCAATTGCGAAATAGATCGAGAATCCAGTAGAAAGCTAGAACAAACATGTAAGGTCATTTCAAAGTGGGCCATGTTCACAGGCAAGGCAAACTTCAGTGAAAAAGAACAGTCATGAAACATACTCAATGTTTTGCTAAGGGTGTTCGCAATATAAACATATTAGGGGGTGGGTGAAATTTAGTGCAAGGAAAGCAAGCCAGATTTGGGGTCCAGGGCAGTGAAATGTTTAACATAAAACTCTTTAGATTGTCAAAAAGTGCATCTCTTCTTGAATATTCACCATTGAATGGAGAATAGGATTGTGGCTGAGTAAGGGCTTCCCTAGGAAATTTTTGACAATTAAGCTTTATCTTCCAGGAATGGGATTTTTTGTCTGATCATCTGCTAAATTTGTTCGATATTCTCTGGAAGATAACCAAGCATTTTGTGAAAATTTTGCGACAGACAGCATCCTTTTATATTTACTAAGATTGCGTTTACTTCATTTCACAACCATAGGCGTAGGAGATAGGGGGCTAGAGGGGGCTGCAGCCCCCCCCAACGTCAGAAAAATTTGCAAAAATCAGCCATAATCGGGCAGAAATCCGCCTCAAGTCGGGCAAAATTTTCTCAAACAATGGATTTTTTGTCGGGCAGCCCCTCCAAATTTTATCTTCCCCTACGCCGATGTTCACAACATCATTCAAATCAATAGAAGTCTTGGGCCCCTCTTCAAAAAGGGCTCTAAAGTATTTGATGCAAGCCAACTCACTATTTTCTCTCTCCAAATCTAAAGTAGTACTTTGCTGAAAATTGTAAGGGGGGGGGGCTGCAGCTTGGGGTCCTTAGGAGTTGCTCTAACCCCAACCACTGCGTTGATGGCTCTTTGCAATGAATGAGCCTATCAGCCGAACTACTGATAACAAACAAAGTCTTGTTCACATCCTGGAATACAAAGTCGCAAAAAATTAACTTGTATTGATGGTTCAAAGCACCTGCTGTTGTCAGCTTTATTGTGACATCAATAATCTAATCTATTTTGGTTTTTCTTCAAATCCTTTGGAGTCAAAACAAGGCTACAAAACCAGATCAGGGGATGTTTTAGTCCCAACAGAATCAGTTTCTCATCCAGTCTTCATATGACTCAAGAAATTCCGTACTTTATTTGCTCTTGGTTTCAGTTGTATTTTCACCTTTCATCTGAAACCTTACAGTATTCGAGTGACCATGGCCCAGATTTGTAGATTAGTGCCCACATGCTTGACCGAATTTATACTGGCGGCAGCAGGAGAGATGATTTTGATGCCCTTTGAGTCTTTCATTAATTTTGCTGACCTAAAAATAATCTTTCAATTAACTGTAGCTAGTACTTTCTATCCTAAATACTAACCATGATTTGTTTATTTACAAATAACTAGATCTGAATGGTTGCAAATTCACACAATTCTATTTAGTGGCAGGGCAAGAATGAGTGAAATTGGATAGATTAATCCTTCGTTTCAAGTTAATGGCATTAAAAAATCTTGTGCCTGCTGCTACCACAGATTTTAGAAATACACACTAGGCAGACCAACTAATCTTCTTATTTTTCAATATTGCTAATGTCATTCAAAACTCATTCATTTTTGCAGATCAGTAAACTTAATATTATGATTTTTCATGTGTGATTCTTAATTCTTATTTTGAAAGTGGATTTTAAAATGAGCATTTTTACCTCATTTTTCATGCGTACATGAAGGTGGCACATGATCTGAGCCATTTCTTAATTTCAGTGAATCACTTTAAACTCGATCATAAATGGTGATGATAATTTGCATGATCAATTCTTTTGTGGAGCACATTTGTTTCACTTTAGGGAGGGAAAGGAGGCATAAAGAGTGTGTGTGTGTGTGAGAGAGAGAGAGAGAGCGTACTTGGAGGACCTCTCATTCATGTTATACCGGGTGCGCCAAAGTAAACTATGCACAATTGGCAGGCCACAATAAATCGTACACTGGACCAATTTTGAAGATTTATAACTTTAATCTTTAGCAGAAAGCCTGAATTAGATTCTAGGATTGTTTGCCCATATTTTTTGTTTTCAGCTTTTAGAGGTAAAAGCGAGTTTCCTAAAATGTTCATTTTTGAAAACATTGAAAACGCTCAAAAAATTTCGATAGGATTTTAAAATATTCAACATGAATGAACAAAAGGAAAAACGTTTTCAGGAGGATTTGGGGGTTTAGTACGAACTCTCATATAGAAGATTACAATTGGCCGATTTCTAAATCGAAAACCACCACGACCAAGTTCTCTTGTCCAAGTCCATTCATGTCGATTTTTTAGAAAACTTGATCGATGTTTTTTTTATCGTTTTCAGTGTTTTCGAAAACTAAAATTTTAGGAAACTCGCTTCTAGCTCTAAAAACTGAAAATGAAAAAGTTTGCACAAATCCCAGTATCTAATTCAGGCTTTCTGCTAAAGATTAAGTAATAAATTTCAAAATCAGTCCAGTTTACGATTTATTGTGGCCTGCTAAGCGTGCATAGTTTATTTTGGCGCACCCGGTATATGTTATTTTGACTAGTCCAGAAGCTCGATAAGGACTAAACCTTTCAAACTTTTTCATGAAAATGAGCTGTTTGTTTCTCGTTTCTGTCCTAAGCTAATAGAAGAAGATGAAGGCTGTTTACAATATTGTGTTTTATGCAGTGGCTTTAAAGCTCCAAGATCACATCATTGTCGAAAATGCAAGAGGTACAATTTCTTTTTGATAGTTCCAGATCCTAATAAAGAATTCAATAGCCACAAATTTAAATTTACCAAGGATGAATTACCTGAAAGGAAACTTAGACGTTAGAATTTCTTATGCTAAAACTGGTTATATCAACATGTAGATGTATCAGAGCAAAAAGTATTGGACAAAAACTTCGGACAAAACAGTTTTGAATTTTTTTTGAAAAATCATAGACAATGTCCTTTTTGCACTGATTTGATCAAATACTTTGCTTGAAAGGAACAAGGACAGCATAGGAATCATTCGTCGTACATAGCCGATTGCTCGTGGCCCATGGTCGAAACCGCCAAAGCCTCATTTTCACGGACCAATCAGACGGCTGAAAAGCGAAGGAGACAAAAGAAACCCGGGAAGATTTTCTAAATTTTACCTACCTTCATAAAAGGCAACCAGGACAAAAAACTGCGTGAGATTTCCTAAATTTTTTTAAAGCAATCTACTCTCCAGATGTTTGGGAGTTTGGATGCCGGTTAAAATATCTCCAGGATTGGCGGAGTTATGGCCACAAACAAACCGATAAGGCACTGAACCTTGAACAATAGAAATTCTGGTCGGGAGACAATAGTAATAACAATAGTGATTGTTGTAAGAACGAACCCGAAAATGTCACAATCTGTGTTTTCAATTGTTCTTGCTATTGTCTTTCGCCAAATTTTCTTTTATTGAAGATTCAATGCCCCTACGGTTTCTATGTGAATTGAAAAAGTCTACAAAGGCTTGTTCGCGCATTTCAAGTCATGTGGCAATACTCTGGGGAAGTTTCTGTATTGTACTACTTTTTGCATCCATGGCACAAGTTTGCTCATTGCGAAATAACTTACAAAATTCAAAAGAGGTTTTATCAAGAGGCTTTATCACCTGACTTGACGTGGCGTAAACTTGCCTCGACAAGCCTTCGCCGATTTTGTCTATTGGAGAGGCAATAACTCCGCCAATCCTGGAGATATTTTCAGCGGCATCCAAACTTGCACTCCCAAACATCTGGATAGTAGATTGCTTTAAAAAAAGTCGGGAAATCTCAAGCAGTTTTTTGTCCTAGTTGCGTTTTATGAAGGTAGGTAAAATTTAGGAAAATCTTCACGGGTTTCTTTTGTCTGCATGGCAGGACGAAATATTGGCAAAAAATAAATTTAATCATATTTGCTGTTGTTTTTTGTCGTGTTGCGGTGTTTCTGCCTCTAAATTTATTTCTTTTGTCTCCTTCGCTTTTTAGCCGTATGATTGGTCGGTGAAAATGAGGCTTAAGCGGTTTCGGTCATGGGCCACGAGCATTCGGCTATGTACGACGAATGATTCCTATGTTAACAAGGACAGATACTGTTGCAATGGGATCCACTACTTTTTTTGACACCCAAGTACGAAGCGATAAGCAATCTTAGACAAAGGGAATTCTATGCCTGCTTGGTCAAGTCATAAACAAACAAAAAATGCAAGCCGCAAGAATTGCTCTGAAACCCAGGTAGCTAGCTGGCTCGTTGTGCATTCCAGAAATAGTTTTTAAGAGCAAATAACAGCATATATCGAAAGAAGAAAGATATATTTAAACTTCTATCTCGGGAATTTGTTTTGTTTAGTTCAGAAGCTGAGCAGTAAGCGTTTTAATCACACCCAAAAGATAAGAGAATTGGATCGCCTGTCAATCCGCTTCGGAACCAAACAAGTAAAATGCCCGTGGCAGAGGTTTGGACATATCCTTCTTCTTTGGATTTATGCTCATGTTTGCTCTTTAAAACCATTTTTGAAATGTACAACGATTGAGCTAGCTATCTCGGTTTCAGAGCAACTTTGCAGCTTGCTTAGTTTTTTCAATAAGTTGGCCAACCAAGCATTGAATTCCCTTTGCCTGCAATCGCTAATCGCTTTTGTACTTATGTGTCAATCAAAATTGGCGGATCTTATTGTAACGTTTTCTGTCCTCGTTCTTGAAATGAGCTTTATTTGCTCAGAATTAACATGACTTTAATTTTTAATGAAATACCCTGCATTGAATGCTTCAAGTAGAAATATTGTGAGCTAAAATTTAGCATAAATTCTTTTGGATACTTTTAAATGTAACTAAGAAAAATTTCTATCCGAAACTTTTACCCCCCAAAACTTTTTGATTTTAATGTAAATCGTTGCGGAGATATGGGACATTTCGTTTGGAAGCTGTTTTTTAGAATTCTCAAAAAAGGAAGTGAAAATATGATTGTTATTTCTACTCTTTCTTCGATTTCTTCCCAAAAACAGCATCCAAGCAAAAAAGTGGGGTTGAACTTTATTAACAAAATAGCCCGAATGCGTCAGCCTTTCGTCTTTGAAATGAACTAAATTACTTTGAAATTGGAAAATATTTCATGAATTTCATAATTCATGAAATATTTTATAAATTCTTTTGGATAGTTTTAAATGTAACTGAGAAAAAATTCTACCCGAAACTTTTACCCCCCAAAACCTTTTGATTTTAATGTAAATCGTTGCGAAGATATGGGACATTTCGTTTCGAAGCTGTTTTTTAGAATTCTCAAAAAAGGTAATAGCAAAATGTTTGAATAATTTTAAGAGTGAAAATTTGCAAAAATGTGGTCGTTATTTTTTGTCCTTCTTCGCTCTCTTCCCAAAAACAGCATCCAAGCAAAATAGTGGGACTGATCTTTATGAACAAAATAGCCCGAATGCGTCAGCCTTTCGTCTATGAAATGAACTAAATTACTTTGAAATTGGAAAGCATTTCACGACTGTGTACTTTGCAAACAGCCATACTTATTTCTAATTACCATTTATGTAGCCTGAAAAACGTGTACCAAATAGGTGAGCAAGTTGTTTTAAAGTTAAGTTAAAGATCTCAAAGAAACCACATGGCTTTCGTAAAATTAGATGACTTTCTGTTTCCAATAAACTTTATTTACCTTTTTTTAAATAGGTGTGTGATGAAAATGGATCACCATTGTCCTTGGATCAATAATTGCGTTGGTCACAAGAACCACAAGAGTTTCACTTTATTTCTAATCTTTGTTGTCATTGGATGCTCTCATGCTGCAGTTGTTCTGATATGTGCCTGTTTAAATCATCTTTTATGGGTAAGTGATGACTTTACAAAATACAAAGCCTACCCTACAGGGTGTCCCAAAAAATTGTGCCCCGTTTGCCTGAAGATTGCTACAAAACGGCACAAGATTCTCGCCAACGTTTGCATGATGTTGCTCTTCAGATATTCAATTAAAATTTGCTACCATCCGCGTAAAAATCGGTTGAAAAATCATAGAGCTAGGACCTTCAGAAGACCAGATTTGCCTGATGACTGAAACCAGCGGTCGGCCATTTTGTCTCACTATTTTGCAGCGATAAATAGCTTCATGGATTGAAAATGAAACAGCAGCCTCCAATGTCATAGCTCTCGTGAAATGTCCGATGATCCTCAGAGAGTTCCACTATTTCTGACCTCACAGAAATTTTTTCTTACCTCATGTGAAGCTACTTATCACTGCAAAATAGTAAGACAAAATTGCTGACCGCTGGTTTCAGTTATCAGGCAAATTTTGTCTTCTGAAGGTCATAGCTCCACCAATTTTCAACGGATTTTTACGGGGATGTCAGCAAACTTTACTTGAACATCTGAAGAGCAACATCATATGAAAGTTTGGCGAGAATCTTTTGCACTTTTCTTGCAATCTTTAGGCAAACGGGGCACAATTTTTTGGGACACCCTGTAGACTCGTATTGAACAGCTCTACTGTTTCTTTGCGTGGAAGTATCTTCATGTCATTCCATTCATCAAAAATGTACAACATATTTCAATTTCATTCTCAAAAAGCCTAACATAACACTATGGTTATATATTTCAACAGCTAGACGAGATAACTAAACTCTAAAGTCTATACATTAACAAATCGACACAATATTGAGATATGTTTTTAATCGAGTTTGGTGATTCTTCAAACCTATAGATATTTCAGTTGTCTTCCTAGCGAATACAATACAGGAATTTCAGGCTCATTAGCAGTCAGAAGCTATCCACTATACAATTATGGCCAAAGATTTACCACACTCATTTTAAGTTTATGTTTTCTCAAAACTTTAAGCGTTTTTTTATATCTTTTATTCACAAATCAAAAACTTTTAGGTGTCCCAATAAAAAGTACTCTCGTTTGAAAAATCGCTAAAATTCGGAGATCAAACGTATCATGAAATAATTTTTTATTGCTTTTGTCAATGATCCAAATATATTTAAAGATGATTAAATGTTTATTTTAGTTTCTTATAGAGTATGAAATAACACATTGGAAAACCTCATTCTGAGCTATACTCTTTAAGTAACATCGTTAATCTTGCCTAAGAGCCACGGAAGTGAGGTTTTTCATGATCCTTCAAGTCTACAATAGTAGCTTGTGTTTTTTTCTGACATTTATGACCAAGCCAAAAGCTTGATGTACAAAAAGAAATTAATCCGAAGATCATCAGTGCTTTTTGTAGTATGCTTCAAAACCAGGCAGCCCTGAAAGGAGCTAAATTTACCAATTTTAAAGCTAAGCACAAGATCGGATGTTTCTGAAAAAATGATTTGGTCTTTTTTTTATATTCAGCATAAAAAGTTACAAAAACGGGATTACTTATAACAACACTTACGAACTACTTTACTACACTACCAGGACGAGATACCATGGGGGAGCAAAATACCATGACTACCCCATGGCTTTGACATAAAGACGAGCAACTAAATTAAACCTACATACAACTAAATACAATTAGTACTATAATTACGCGGAAACAATCTCTACTGATAAACACTGGAGTCAGTTTCACATTGGATGTCAGGCAACCATTTGAAGGCTTATAATTTAAGTGTGAGTTACACGTCTTTTTGCCAAAGAAAGAAATTTGAAGATCAGCCTTATGATAAATGTTGATGATTTTTCAAACTGGAGTACTTTTTTGGGACACCTGATAGATATTAAGAATTTCTTTTCCAATTTTCTTTCACAGGATGAAGGATTCTTAATCATAAAAGTTGATGACTTAGATTTAATTGAATTTGGACCAGAATATTTCGTTGTATTTTGTCTTGCAACTGGTTTGTCTTTTGGCGTGACGATTGCTGTCTCTCTTCTCTTGTATTTTCAGGTAAATGTTGGATATTCATTCATTCATTCATTCATTCATTGAGAATCTGTTATACCGGGTGCACCAAAATAAACTATGCACGTTTGGCAGGCCATAATAAATCGTACACTGGACCGATTTTGAAGATTTATGACTTAATCTTTAGCAGAAAGCCTGAATTAGATTCTAGGACTTTTTGCAAATTTTTCCGTTCTCTGTTTTTAGAGCTAGAAGCAAGTTTCTTAAAATTTTAGTTTTCGAAAACATGGAAAATGATCAAAAACATCGATCAAATTCTAAAAGATTCAACATGAATGAACAAAGAGAAAACGTTTCAGGGGGATTTGGGGGTTTAGTACGAACTCTCGCACAGCAGATTACAATTGGTCAATTTCTGAATCGCAAACCACCATGAACAAGTTCTCTCTTTGTCCATTCATGTCGATCATCTAAAAAACTTGATCGATGTTTCTCGATAGTTTTCAGTGTTTTCGAAAACTAAGATTTTAGGAAACTCGCTTCTAGCTCCAAAAATTGAAATGATAAAATTTGCAAAAAATCCCAGTATCTAATTCAGGCTTTCTGCTAACGATTAAGTCATAAATCTTCAAAATCGGTCCAGTGTACGATTTATTGTGGCCTGCCAAACGTGCATAGTTTATTTTGGCGCACCCAGTAGACAATTAGCTAACTGACCGAAATGAATTATTCAGAACGCTTGGCAGCTGAACGACTGAGTGTACTTCGCCATTATTTGTTGCTATTTTTATCGAATTGTAAATTTATTAGGCGAAGGATTTGGCAGAACCAAGCAGATCTAAATTGTTGTCAGAAACAAGGGATTTATATCAATCATTGAAGAGCTATAACACTGATGGATGTTCCACTTATTGTTTTTTCTGTAATTTAATTTGCCTATTTATGAAAATTAGTAAGAAGATGGAGGCAAAGAAACAAGACTTTAAATCAGCACACTAGGGCCTTTCGAACTTATGTTTCAGAGTGTGACTAGCATGAAAATGAAAATGATGCATTGGCCTGGTCATTCTAAGCATAGGTTCCAAATCTTTAAAAAGGCTGGTGTAAAATTCAGTTACTTATTTCTTTGAACTGAATGATTTCGAAGAAACTTCAGCTGTTTTTCTATAATTCTACCGTTGGATTTTCTGAAATCTTCAATATTTTCAGAATTAGAGTGTTTTTCAAGAATTCAAGAAAAATTTCAAAAAAACTTAAAACCATCGTAATTTCTAAACTATTTGAAGCAACATGAAATAATTTCGAAGAAAACCATAGTTTATGGATGTCTACAATATGGTATCAAGCAAAAGTCTGTCACTTTTCTGGTTTATGATTTAGAAATTTGATGACGTCACACCCTCAAATGAGTTAAAATGTAACAAACGCTTAAATTTCGAAAAATGTTGAAAACTTCTGAAAAGTCCAACGATAGAACTAAAGATAAGTAACTAAAGTTTGTTTCAAGCCACTCAGTCAGAAGAAATAGATCACAGAATTTTACACCCACCTTTTTACGCTAAGTTAAAGATTTGGAAGCTATGCTGTCATTCCATGGGTAGTTAGACACTGCTAGTGTGCTTCTGTGGAGAAACGCTGCAACTGATACGTACCTGGAGAGGGATAATTTCTATAGTTCTGCAGAGGAGATAACGAAATCTCTTGCGCTAGCTCCTCCGCAGTAGTAAGTACTGTATTCCTCCGCAAAATAACAAAGCTGTGAGAATCAAGCATAATTTCCGTGTCTTACCATCCATGGTCATTCTCAGCATAGGGCTCAAATCTTTCAAATCTTTAAAAAGCTCGGTGTAAAATTCTATTATATTTTTCTTTGAATTGGATTGCTTGAAAGGAACTTATGGTACTTTGCTGTAAATCTGCCGTGGAAATTTTATGATATCTTTATTTTTTTCAAAATGGCGGCAATTTGATAATGTTTGAAAAAATTCATGGAGAATTTTGAAAAAATTTAAATCATTGTAAATCCTAAACTAGTAGGGGAAACATTACATAACCTTCAAGAAACCCATAGTTTATGGAGGTCTACAAGATGGTGGCAAGCAGAAATCTGTAGCTTTTGTATTTAAGGATTTAGAAATTTAATGACGTCATAGCCTCAAATTTAATAAATGCTGCCATATTGAAACTAATCAAGATATCAATAAATTGCCACGGCAGATTTACAGCAAAAAACCCTAAGTTCCTTCCAAGCTATTTGTTTCAAAGAAAACGGCAATAAAATTTTACACCGACCTTTTTAAAGATTTGAGCCCTATGTTGTCATTCTCGTGCTTTGGAAAGATAGGCCTACATATTGCAGAATCAAATATACTAAGATTTTGATTGCTTTCTAGGTCAAGACTATTCTCACGAACCAAACTGGAATAGAAGCTTGGATTATTACAAAAGTAAGTGGGTCTTTGTTTTTTATTCCATTCAGAAAATAAGGTTTAGTGTAACTTTTTAATGGTATAAAAAATGCATCGTGTTGCCTTTTGTGTTTGTATTTGACCGAGGAGCAAATCACTTCAAACAGCTCGTAAACTGTCGTTAAACTCCCGAAAAATCTTTTAAAATCCCAAAAATCTCACAAAATGTTACAAGGTCTTAAAGATATTTTCAGCATCTTGAAAGTCTTTGGAAATCTCGAAGAATCTTGAGAATCCAGAAAATTTTCAAAGAAGTCGTGGAAATCGTTAAATTGTCCCAAAAATATTCGCTGAAAAATGGTAAAAACCCCAAAAGTCTTTATGAAATTTTTCAACATCGGGAAAAATACGCTACTTTACAAGCAAACAAATTTAGAAACTTGCCATTCAAATCGAAGCTGCACACGTTCCATAGAGAATGGATAGTCAAAGAAACAATGCTGTGTCTGAGTGTTTTCTTTGTGCTGTCAAAAGTATGCGGTTATTAAACGATTACGAGATCCATGCTGGAAAATATTTGGATCGCAGTTTGACGTGCGGACCGAACACAGTGAGATCCGTACAATGAATTAAGGTCCAAATATTTTCCAGCATGGATCGAGTAATCGTTTAATAAAGGCTTTATTATATGGCACAACCTTTTGAGAACGTTGTTTATAGCATCGTACTTTTCTGTTGTGTCTTTGATCCTGTGCATCACTGTAGTTGCTCGTTGCGACGTTAACTACATTGGCATTTTCTTCGTTCGTGTATAATTGCAAGTTCGTCTTCGTCTTCAAAGTTTACAGAAAAGAAATCTTCGATGAATAAGCTAAACTTTGGCTGACACCTCTTGCGGCCTAAGCCTACACAAGAAGCTCCTCCCTTGTTGTTGATTTTTAAGGCAACGCCCGGTCCAATACGGCTTCGAACGAAAAATACGGCTTTTACGGACCGATCAAGAACCAATCGAATTGCTGCGTTGCCGGTCCGAGGAGCCGTATTTTCGAATCGCATATAATATAATAAACAAGCATATTTACCATTGCCCATTCTCTTTAAAGTTTCAAGAAAAATCTCTTTCAGGCTGATCGAGAAAGACCTGATGGCTCAACATTTGTTTATCCGTATGATTTAGGAAAATTGAATAACACACTGCAGGTAATTTATTACGTTAACGCAAATTTGATTTGTCTTGCCTTTTTTCAAACATATCGAATATATTATTTACATATATATTCGTTGTAATTCAAGAATTAGGTTTGCCCAAAACATCAGAGTTATGGTTTTGAGGTGGAGGCAAAATTGAGCGTGCAAAGTTAACATTTCACATTTTAAAGAACTATTTGATTACATTATCATTTCAACTCTCGGAGGATTGATATCACCATACCAAACAAATTATTTCGTGTTCACGTCAACTATAAAGGAACGTTTAAACAAGGGCGCCTACCTTGTAGGAACTGTGTTACTGTTTTCGTGACATAGTACACAGAGTCATTGCTGTCCTGTTAATCCCTGTCTAACAGTGATTTTCAAATTCTAATGTCTGTTAGTGTTGACCAATCAAAAATCACGCCATCTGGATCCCTGTGGTCATCTCGTATAACAGTTGATCTCGTATTACATCAACGCCCGGAATTTGAAACCACAAAATTATTCTTACGTCCTCTTGACGGGACAGCAATTTATCTGTGTACTATGTCACGAAAATGGTACTGGGCATAAACACAGTTTCTACAAGGTAGGCGTCCTTGGTTTTAGCAATGCCTTCCAATTGATTCAAGTCAAATTGTCATCGCTTGGCCCAATCAAATCTGTTTTCTTTTTTCGATACCGTGAATGTGATTTATCCCATAGGTGTTGAACTGGTCTTACGATTATTTTGGCGATGGAATAACATGGCCTGTCAAGGAAGGCTGTAATCAATACACCTTAACAGTTAGTACTTCTGACCATAGAGCATTGCGGACACCTTTATTAGAACAAAATGTTTGTTCGATACTACTACCTTAAAGTGAATGACCTGAGATATATAGTGCTTGTCTATAAATAGGACAAAGAAACTCCTAATCCCACTATTGTTTTCTTTAGCATTGCTTTCATTCGCCACGAGCTGGATTATCAAATACAATAGTCTATTTATAAATCTATGAGATCTCATCTTTTAACTCAGGTTATTCCCTTTAATTTCTATTCGAGGCTACTACCTTACTCACTCCTCCAGAGAGGTAGCTCGCTACACTCGCAGTTAAGGTAGTAGCCTCGAATAGAAATTAAGGTTGTAGTATCGAATAAACATTTCGTTCAAAATAAAGGTGTCCGCAATGCTCCATGTTCTAACACTCATTCATTCATTCATTCATTCATTCATTCATTCATTCATTTATTCCTTCAATCATTTACTTATTCTTTCTTTCAGCATTCATATTTTACCTGAAAAAAATATGATATGAAAGATTGATGGCTTTTCTCTCTTTTAGATAGAACAATTAGAACAAAAAGCCCTCAAGAGGGATAGGATGGTAAGTGGTGTTCTGCTTCAGAGGTTTAATTTTATAACTCATTCATTCACAGCATAGGGCTCAAATCTTTAACCCTATTTGGACCGGGGGGCGCTTTTCGCCCCCCCCCCTACCAAACTTTCTCAAATATCTCCACCGCTATTGTAGATTTGGCGCTGCAACTCCTTGACTTTTCCTAGAATTCAATTGGCAATCAAATTTCAAAAATTTCATAGTCCATTGTTGTACCACGTGACCTCTAGATGCCCTTATTTGGAGACTGGTCACAAAGAAAATCTTAAAATCCTCGCTAAATTCTTGCAACTAGCGTTAATGATAAAGTTATATACACCATTCGATTGGTCTTGAAGAGTACTTTCATTTGATATATAGTTTGTTTATATTTGCTGACATCAGCAACTTTTGATATCTATGATGTCATTTATCTTTATGACGTCATAGAATGAATGAATTAGGGCAATATATCTCAAAACGTGCAGAAAACAGTGTCAGGTTCCTTGTTACTAACTATTTTCACTAATTAGAGGTCTAGAAATAGAAATAATTCACAATAGAAATCTCAATTAGTCTATTCAATGGCTAATTGCTCTTAATTAGCAAAATTTGAAAGTTAAATTGAATTTTTTCGCGTAAATATCTTCCTCTATTCTTATTTGCTACTTCTGGCTACAATTCTGCCTGTTATCACATGTTAATCTGGACAGAACTTGCTTTTTAAGTCAGTAGCTCGATTTTGACAATTTTCCCATTGTTTTTGGTTGCCTAGCAACGACCCACATGACCAATTAGACCTCAATTGTTGTTTTTGTAAAGCTAATTGTCCAAAGAACAATTGGTATAAGTTTCATTGTTATATCTTTTGTAGATTTGAAGAAAAGGAGGGGGGGCGAAAAACGCCCCCCCCCCCGGTAAAGAATACCAAAATTTCAACCCGGTCCAAATAGGGTTAAGAAGGTCGGTGTCAAATTCTATTACGGTTTCCCTCGAAGGAAGGTACTTAGGGTTTTTTTCTATAAATCTGCCGTGGAAATTTATGGACATCTTGATTAGTTGCAAAATGGTGGCAATTATATTAAATTTGAGGCTATGACGTCATCAAGTTTCAAAATCCTAAACCAGAAAAGCTATAGATTTCTGCTTGCCACCATATTGTAGACCTTCATAGATTATGGTTTTCTTGAAGGTTATATCAATTTTCCTTCATTGGTTTAGTATTTACGATGATTTTAACTTTTCAAAAATGTTCCATGAATTTTTTCAAAAGTAATTAAATTGCTGACATTTTGAAGGAAATTAAGATATCAAAACATTTCCACGGCAGATTTACAGCAAAGTACCATAAGTTCCTTTCAAGCCATTCAATTCAAAGAAAAATGGAATAGAATTTTACACCCACCTTTTTAAAGATTTAAAAGATTTGAGCCCTATGCTCTCATTCACAGCTTATTGATTTCCTCCATCCGAAGTTCGATTTTCGTAGCTTGCTGGTCAGGAAAAATTATATCGTCGTTTTAAAGATCTACTTGGAGAAAATTACAGAAGCCCCGAGCGATTTAAACATTCACTGATCATGATTTAAAAGTTCAAATCTTCCTTTTTAGCCAGTAATCTGCCTTAGCTTTGTTGTTTTATTGTCTGTTTTGTGTAATGTATCTTTAATTTTGTCGTTTTTTCTTTGTTTTGTGTATGGAAAATTAATTTCAATTGTAAGTGCTATCCACAGTGAAGACCCGGTGACATTATGTCTTTTTTACTATGAATGGTACAGTGTAATGTAAGTATAAATATTCTAGTTTTTAGTCTTGACAGGAAAAGAAATTCTGATTTGTGAATGTGATTAACTTTTCAGGTATTACACAAAATAATAGCAAACTACAGTGGCACATGGTTTCCATGTAGATATGGTTTCAAGGTGTGTTATGACATGCCATGGACCGATGCTCCTAGGATTAAAGTACAAATTAATGACGCTGTTTATGTCACCAGATGGCGCAGGTTAGTATGCAATTAATCAGACGGCATTAGCTGATGCACTGAAATCTAGCATAGGTTCCAAATCTTTATCTCGGCGTAAAAAGGTGGGTGTAAAATTCAATGACCTAGTTCTTCTGATCGAATGGCTTGATTCGAAAAACTTCAGATACTTATCTATAAATCTACCGTTGGACTTTTCAGAAACTTTGAATATTTTTGGAAATTACAGTGTGTCTTACATTTCAACTCATTTGAGGATGTGACGTCATCAAATTTCTAAATCATAAACCAGATGAGTTACAGAATTTTGCTTGACACCATATTGTAGGCATTTATGAACTATGGTTTCCTTCGAAATTATTTCATGTTACGTTAAACAGTTTAGAAATTACGATGGTTTTGAGTTTTTTTGAAAATTTTTCGTGAATTCTTGAAAAAGAAGAAAAACACTCTAATTCTGAAAATATTGAAGATTTCAGAAAATTCAAACGGTAGAATTATGGAGAATTAGCTAAAGTTTCTTTGAAGTCATTCAGTTCAAAGAAATAGGTCACTCAATTTTACACCGGCCTTTTTAAAGATTTGGAACCTATACTCTGAAATCTTGGCAGCAAATTCACTCATTGTACATGCGACAGGGGGTTTTTGAGAGAAGATATCAGCATATATCGAGCGACAAAGGATAAATACGTCTTACTCCTAAATAAAGTAGATAATTGCGAATTGAAATGCATGCTGTTCAGCAATTGAATTTGGCACATGAGATGAGATTTGTCCTTTCTCCCTTGGTCTACGGTCGAGTCCAAAAGTCTGAATCCACTTCTCATATTTATTATCTTTTCATTCATTAACAACCATTATTGATATTACTATTCTTTCAGAAATAACGATTTATTTCACTTGTGCCAAGTTTTCATAATGCACATACTCTTGACTCCCAAACATATTTGGTAGCATTTATAGAATTTAAAATAATAATAATTTAATTATAATTCTCGACAAATGGAGAAATGGAAAACCGAAAAAAGGTTAGGAGAGTGAGTTTTGAACTCGCGACCTTGTCAAGGTGGTGTGATTCTGTCAGGGTTGCGTCGAGGGCATTGGGCCGGTCTGCGTTTGGGACACTGAGTCGCGTGGGCTAGACATTTTACAGGTTACGCCACCACACTGATCTGGATGTGTAATCTTATTTTAATTCGATAATTTTTACATATAGCTAACAATATATACATCATTTAAATATATACAAGTTAACTAATCAAAATCGAATATACAGAACTAATAAACAAAATTAATATTTTCTAAATAATACAATTAAGTTGGTAGGCAAGCACAAGCACTACATTTGCAGTTGGGACCGTCCCATTGTTTTATTAAAACCTTAAAACTTTTCAGATTTCCTGACGATTTTAGTTCATTTGGTAGGCCATTCCAAATTTGTGGCCCAATGGACTTGAGACTCTTGGACCCGAAAGTTGTTTGATTAGGCCTAAAATGTGCTAAATTATTTGGATTTCTTGAAGAATAAATTGAAGAACGTAATTCAAAAATGCTCTGCATAAATGGTGGATTCAAATGATTCAAAGTTTTAAATATTTCAATGCAAAGGAGTCTTTGGCGGGCAACATGCATCGTGCATTTACTCGATCTCGAAAGCAAATCATTATACGAACTCGTATGATCATTATAAAGAAATCTTAGAGCACGTTCTTGTAATTTTTCTATTTTCTGCAATGATTTGGAAGATGAGAAATACCAAACCAAAGGACAATAGTCAAAATTAGAATATACGAAACTCTGAACAAGGATCTTCTTCTCCTGAAAGCCAATGAATGTCTTTAATCTTTTGAGAACATTTAATTGCGTTGCAGCCTTTTTGCAAAGATTCGAAATATGTGGGTCGAAATCAAGTCTATAATCCAAAGTGACTCCTAAAAGTTTCACAGTCTCCTCAGATTTGATTATTTTACCGTTAATGTTAATTTGTTCTCCACTAGTATTTGTTTGGTTTTTTCTGAGCAGTAAAGCATGGAATTTTTCAGGATTAGCAATCATTTCATTTTGTTCTAGCCAAGCTAGAGCAACTCCAGATTCTTTTTCCAAAATATTGATAAGATCGGGCATACTTTTAGAGAAATAAGCAAGAGTATTGTCGTCAGCATAGTTATAGAGAGTTGCCTGTTTTATGAAAAGAAACAAATCATTTATATAAAAGTTAAACAGGATTGGGCCCAGCACAGATCCTTGGGGTACACCAGAAATAACCTCTAGGAAGGAACTGTAAGTATTATTTATCCGAACGCTTTGTTTACGTCGCTTGAGATAAGAATAGGTAAGGACAAGCGCATCTTCATCGAATCCGTATGCATGTAGTTTGGCAATAAGCAAGTCATGTGGAATGCAATCAAAAGCTTTAGAAAGATCCATCAGGACTGCACCTACGAGGTAATCGTTGTCGAGGTTAGACCTCCAATCTTCAATCATTCGTATTAATACATGATGGGTGCCGTAAGCTCGTCTATAGGCCGCAATGAAAACAGAAAGTGTGTTATCTAAGTGTTGAGTCAGTTGTTGTTTCAGGACTTTTTCATATATCTTAGAAAAGGTATTAAGAACACTAACTGGGCGGAAATTTCTTTCCACCGTGCGAATTGGTTCCCCCTTATCTAAAGGGCAGACCGCAGCCTTTTTTGCATCGTCTGGGAATCTAGAATTTCGAATGCTACAGTTTATTGCCATGGTTAGTGCGACTGAGAGTTCGTTAGAAGCTAGAGATACTAGCTTTGGGGGTATTTGATCCTCACCAGTAGATTTTTTTCCATCAAGGGATTTTAATAGTTCCATAATTTCTTGATTGCCTATTTCATGAAAGGAAAAGGTATTCAATACTTGTTCTGGGTTTTGAATGATAGCTAGGACGCTAGGATGGTTTTTATACTTGTCAAGAATTAATCTAACAATTTGTCGGTCATCAGAAATTCCAGTATATTCAGCAAGGTTAACGGGCTTCTTGCCGCTGGATTTCTCTACTATGTTTACATAGTGATCGTTGAAGATCTCTGTCAATTCTTGGTCATCTGTTACAACAGTATCGTTTTTCACAAGAGAAATATCGCTACTTGTAAGTCCCCCTTTATTTGAAAGAAAGGGTTTTACGAGATCCCAAAATTCTTTATTTGAAAGTGTACCATTTTTTGTCGCTTCTTTAAAGTGGGTTTTCATAGCTTTCTTCCTTAGGGAAACACATTTGTTTCGCTGCTTTTTGAATTTTCTTCTATTTTCTTGTGTAGGGTTCTTATTTAGTCTTTTTTTGAGCCTTGATCTAGTGTAGATTGCCTTTTGTAATTGCTGATTCATAAAAGGGGCGGAATTTCCTCGCTGAAACTTAGTTTTCAAAGGAGCATGTTTATCTACAAGTTTTCGAAAAGTAGATGAAAGATTCCTATAAGACAAATCTGCATCATTTGAATCTGCTTTAAAATCAGTATTCTTCACATCTTGCAAAAAATTTTCAGGGTCAAACTTTTTATAGCTACGGTACTTAACAATCTTGGGTTTTAGGCGAGGTATGTGTATTTTCATTAAAGTTAAAACAAGGCCATGAAAATCACTCAGACCGGTTTCAAAAACAGACGTATTTTGAAAACATCTTGGTTTATTTGTGAGCATAACGTCAATTGACGAACAATGATTCTTTGTGAAACAGGTTTTATCCTTTACCAAATTGGATAGTCCAAAAACATCACAAAACGAAATTAACTTTGTATATCCTGGATGCTGAAAATCATGAGTGTCAATGTTTATATCGCCCATAATCATAACATTATCGTATTTGTCCAAGGCCGAGTTTAAGAAAAAAGATAGTTCCCTGAAAAATAGTTCCAGGTTGCTAGCATCTGGGGGTCGGTAAATGCTAAAAATAGCCCATCTCTTTTTACAAACCATCAGATCAGAGCAAATGATCTCGATATAGGGACTCTCAAAAGCAGAAACTCTATTGCAGACAACTCCTTTCCTAACAAATTGCATCAGGCCCCCACCAAATTCATTCCTATCACGACGAATCGGTTTTTGGTAGTTTTTTATTAGAAAGGCCTCGGTTTTGAAATCTGAATTTAGTTTTGTTTCTTCTATTACCAAAATATCAGGCAAGCATCTTTCCACCACCATTCTCAGATCAGTTATTTTGTTTCGAAGACTGTTTATATTTAAGAAACCAATTAAAGGATTATTTGGATTTTTTGCTCTCAGATTAAAAATCTCCCCAATATCACTCGAAATATTCTGTTGTGTGGATCCGATTGAAGATGCAGAAAAAGAAAGTTCACTGCGCGCATTAGAAGTATTTGAGGTAAGATTTGAGGGAGAGGAAGGTAAAAAGTGTTGGACGGGTGACCTACAACCATGTGAGGGTTCTATTCGTGAAATGCTACCTAAACTTGGGCTTAAAGCCAATGGGCATGTTAATGTATCAGACATTTGTGAAAGTGTTGAAAAGGAATTGTAATATGTACTGGATTTACTTTCAATTATTGGCACCGAAGGTTTTATATCCGATAAGCAGTTTCGATCATGTTCAAAATAATTAGAAAGTAGTCATACATTGTTGATATAGTTGACAAAATCATTTCCTAAAACGTTTGTACCATCATCATTCAAATGGATTCCATCATCATATAATAAGAATCGCCAATCATTGTCAAAGACTTCGTGCTCGATGAAGTCAATTTCGTTATCTGCAAGTGATTTCTTTAGCGTCATATTTACCTGTACTCGTTTCCTTTCCAAAAGATCAGAGTCTCCTCGTGCCAGTATACTGGAAACAGCCACTTTATTGACGGTCTTTTTCGCTTGTATTGCAACTCTTGTTATTTTGTTGGCTATGTTGGATGTCGATGAAGCACGCTTGCACGTATGAGTGTGGCCGAGATAGCTCGGTCGGTAGAGGGTCTGCCTAGATAACTACGGTGGCCCACAACTGCCACGGCAAAATCAATTGTTCACGGCACAATTTCATTTCCACAGCCACCAGCAAACCAATGTTCACGGCAAAAATACAATTCTCACAACACAAAATGACTTTCACTCTTTCATTTTCTCACGGCACAAACACTTTCTCACGGCACAAACACTTTTTCACGGCTCAAACACTTTTTCATGGCAGAAGTACTTTTTTACGGCAAAATGACAAGCCAAGCTTTAATGCAATGATCATGAAAGAATGCTCCCACGAGAGGGCTTACTACGATGGATGTTCAAGATCAACATGAGAACGAACTGATAACGTATTATTTTACCAGGGGATTTGAGTATGATGAGATGGATATGCTAATGTTTAGAGAGCATGGCGTGAGGATGTCAGTGCGGACCCTCATGAGACGTTTAAGCATTCTTTGCACAAACCCCTTTTCCTCCTCTTTTAAGCCATTGTTCGCCGCCATCACTGATCACTCACGGGGGGGGGAGGGGGTTCTTGGCCAAATTTTGGGTAGGGATCTGCGGCGAGCATATTCAAAATAGTACCGTTGGCTAGACCAATTTTTACGAAAATGATACCCTTGGCTAGTCCAATTTGACCATTTTCTGGACCAATTTTTACGAAAATGGTACCCTTGGCTAGACCAAATTTGGCCATTTCCTGTGCCAATATTGTCAGATTTGTACCAAATATGATATCATGACCGTTCGCTAGATCAATGTTGTCAAAAATGATACCCTTGGCTAGACCGTTTTAGGCCAAAATTGCAAAAAGGATACCCTTGGCTAGACTAGAAGTCTGAAAAAGTAATACCCTTGCTCCCGGCACATCCCCAGGTACCTTTACTATGGAAGAATCCCCCCCCCCCCGTGCCATCACCAAACGCATCCACGTCAAGGGTTAAAGGTTATGAGACGAGAGGACAAAAGCAACACAAACGCTTTAGTTAGGGTATTGGAATTCGATTGAAATTGACTCCTCGATAAAGTATTTGTGCTGTGAGAAAGTGTTTGTGCCGTGAGAAAGTGTTTGTGCCAAGAGAAAGTGTTTGTACCGTGGAGAAGTATTTGTGCTGTGAGAAAGTGTTTGTGCCGTGAGAAAGTGCTTGTGTCGCGAGAAAGTGTTTGTGCCGTGAAGAAGTGTTTGTGCCGTGAGAAGGTGAAAGAGTGAAAGTGATTTTGTGTTGTGAGAATTATATTTTTGCCGTGAAAATTGGTTTGCTGTGGCTGTGGAGATTGAAATTGTGCCGTGAACAATTGATTTTGCCGTGGCAGTTGTGGGCCACCGTAGATAACAAAAGGTTGTGAATTCAAAACTCGCTTTCTTCACACTTTTTCCATTTTTCCATTTGTCGAACATTGACTACCAAATATGTGATTGAAACAGATTTGTTGGTTTTAATGAATTTAAGAAATATACTAATTTGGTAGCGGACTCAGATTTTTGGGCCCTGTTCTTTCTTGCTATATACTCTCATTTTCATATGCACGACGAGTGAGTTAGCCACGTAGGTTCATGCTCGTTTTGGCACAGAAATCCCACTGCTTACAATCGCTGATCACTTTGTACTGGAGTATCAATCAAAAGAACTGATCATTGATCGCTGATTGCTGATCATTGATCGCTGATCGCTGATCGCTGATCGACCAGCGTTAGATCGCTGTCAGATTGCTTATCACTTTGTACTGGAGTACAATTGAAATAGCCTGTGCGCAGACTTTGATCACTGGGGAGGAGAGGAAACCTTTCTTTCCCCTCCTCCCCAGTAACCAAAGTCTACGCGCAGGCTACAATCGAAAGAACTTTTGCCATTTTTACAAAATCTTTTCCCACTCTTATACAAAATATTCTTTATAAGTTTGTGAAAATGTGTAAGTAGTACTTAATCCACTTTTCACATCATTTCCAACAAAGTTTAGAATTTTCATTTTTCAAAATAGGCGCTGGTTATTTGGCGAGAAAGTTAGAACAAAACGCTGCATAGACGGTAAATACAATTTACAGTTCTGCACGTATCTATTTCTGTATCTGGTATCTGTTTGCAGTTTAACGTTTTGACTTAGTTACAGTAAAAACCCGCACATAAGAACCTTCATCTATTAAGAACCTACAGCCTGAAATAATATAGTTTGTACCCAATAAATAAGAACTATTTCAGGCTAATATCTTAACTAGGTTCTTAAAATGCGTTTCATTCATTTATTGGGAAATAAATGCAACATTTTTGCCAATCAACCTCCTTCATGGACTCCAAAACATTACTTACAGAGCTGTGATAGACAGGGCCTGCAGGGGTAAACTCGGTAAGCTTGGATTGAAGTGGATAGGGCCAAGAATGTAAATAAATTTGGCTAAGATTTAGATTCGCATATTTCTCTATGTTAAGAACCTATACCCTGATTACTGGATGTGCCTGTTGCATAAGAACCTAAACAGGCTGAGTTCAAAATCTTAGGTTCTTATGTGCGGGTTTTTACTGTACTCGAATCGCAGGAAATATTCCCTTGTGTCAACTCTCCTCTCTCTACTCTCCTCTCTCTACTCCTTCGCAGAAGCAAACGGAGATCTCCTTGAAAGAGAGAAAGGTTGGTTTCCAAGGCATTGTGCTGTTGAGGTCTATGATGATGAAGATGAATTTCTCAAAAAGATGAATTGACAATTATTTCACTGAAGATTAACACTTTTGATGTATCATAATATTATTAATTAATGTTGAATAAGTAGTGGTTTTATTTCTGTATTAGCTAGCCAAATTATATTTTGAATTTAGACTGACGACGTGATTCCTTGTCTTCGTTCAACGTTTGCTATCTGATGTTTTGCTTCCAACGTCGCTTTCATTCGAAAAGTCGAACTTTAATTTAATATCCAGCGAGCAGTTGCTTTTCAAACGAGGATTTTTTTTATTTTACTGACCCGGTCTCCGCGTATGTATTTTTCATAAGAAATTAAAGATTGAGTACTGAAAGTTTCTTAAAATCATCATATTTTGAGTCCTGAAAGTTTCTTGGCAGTTTCTTGGAAGGTTCCTTAAAATTCACGTTGTATTTATGGTTGAGAGCTCTCCTGTCCTTTCGTCAACATTTATTGCCAGTTTTATGAAAACCATACGCAGCTGTTTGCAGATTACTCGCGTAGTTAAACGAGTAACAAAGTGTACCAAACAAGCAGAAGTATGCTACATGCAAAAAATAACATGTTTCAGACCAAGGGGCGTTCCTACCGAAAAGGCGTGCGAGATTTTTTAAAACAACATGATTTTTGTCAAAGGTGGGACGAGATTTTTACAGAGTGATACACCCGGGGGGTCTACCTTGGAGAAAAACAACGGGGATGTGCCTGCCAGAACAAAATTTTATGACCCTGTCCTGGAATAAAATTGTGAAAACATAATACCTGTCATGGAATAAGATCGGGGAAACTGATGGTTCTCGTGAAAATGATATTACTAAAAGTAGTTTTCGCTAATTGCTAACGCTACTAACATTTTAACTGAATAAGTTCATGAATTGGAGTATCTTTTTAAATGATGTTCTGACCTGTCCTGGAAAAAGTAGCTCTAAAGGACACACCGGTCCCGGAATAAAGGTGCAAAAGGTATAATCCTGTCCCGGAATTTTCAGCCGAAAATGACACCCTATTGGCAGGCACATCCCCGGGTGGTCATTGTATTAAGTAGACCCCCCGGGGTGATACACCCCTAATTTCAGACGATCTAAAATGGTTTTTGCCTGCAATCTTTTCCAGCACTGGAGTTGCTTAATGTTTTTATGATCTGAGAGGAGAGTTGAGTTTCTTGTAAGGAGTTTATCATGACATAACTGCGGGTATATTATCCGAGTAATTCATATTCCATTTCCCTGGGTACCAGAGTCTTTCCACACGCCCTTATGAAGTGGAACTTTTGCTGGCTAAAATATTCCCAGAATAATAAGAATATAACACAGCAACCTGACACACGATCTATCCACAAATGATATTCTGCAAAGATACCTAAAGGCTGAAGTTTTCGATAGGTATATTGTCTGTTGTCTGGTTTAAACATTGTTGTTTAGTTTGTTTTGTTATCATCGTCAAAAATCAAAACTCTAAAAATATTCCCAGAATTAGCTTGAATGTGGAGGAGGCATCGCAGCGGCAGACAAGACGCCATTTCAATATGACAACATCTGCACAGCGAGAAGAAGTATCGAATTTCTTGCAAATGAAAATAGAAACCTGACAAATGGTCTATGTACAGATGATACACTGCAAAGACACCTGAAGGCTGGAATTTTCAATAGGTATGCTATCTGGTTTGTTTTCTTTCGTGGCAAGGCACGATGCTCTCAAGGTCTGCTGGGTTGACCTGCTGCTTGGGTTGTTTGTGAAATTCAGGCCTAACTTGGCTTGAGGCTAACGGGCTAAGCAAGCTGCTTGCAAAATGATACTCTTTGTACCAAGCGTGGTCATGTGCTTTTCAAAGGTCACTTTTCGTTTATGAAAGTAGGCCCACGAGTGCTGCAGAACTGAAACTGAACTTGACTTTTGGAGCTCGGAGTTTAAATTCGAAGCTTCAGCTCGGAGAGGAAGGCGGACCTTTCTTGGCTTTTGTTTAAAATAAGTTTAAATAGAAGGACAGATAAGAGGCTTAGGTTCGCAAGAAGCCAGCATTTGGCCAAGAAGTTATATGTTCCTAAGCGATGGTTGTGGTGCAGAGAAAATGTTGCTAATCCTATGCAATTCTATGCTGTTTACTTCAAAATGGCTTTTTGTACTTCCTGGACTCCTTATAGCATGTGGTATTATTCATAATAGACATTTTGAATTCAAATTGGGGTTACAAGTTGGGGGTTTTTTTCTTGATCCAATTTTGTACAGGGGTGTGCAGGCCCGTAGGAAGCGGGGGGTAGGGGGGGCTCAAGCCCCCCCAATAATTTTGAGAACAAAGGTGCTATGTCATACAAATTAATTAGGTGTATTGTTCTGTATTGTTTTAAGAACAATTGCCTCCCCCAATGCGAAGCTTCTTCCTACGGCCCTGGGTGTGTCACTGAGTTTTGGATAAATGCACCCTGAAACTGAAACCCTGTCTATGAAGATTTTATACCTTATCACTCTTGAATCTCACTCTTTTCAGAAAGATGGTGTGTCACATTTCAAAGCAAGAAATTGATAAATGGGGGCCCTGGGATAAGATTGTTCTTGGTGGATTTTTTCACAAGGGGGACATCTGTTCTGGACTAGAGAATAAGCTACTGGGTTTTGTGCGATTATGGGTTTATACCCATGAGGTTTTTTGCAGGGATCATGCCATGTTTTACAGAAGTTTTAGTGCAAAGCCAACCAATATGAGGGGTGCATGTCCTGATACGGAATCTCAGGGAATAACCCCAAATGAATTGCCCCCTATCTAGTTTAAATTGAAATAAAAATTGCTAAACAAATAATGGTATTTTTACTTCATTTATAATAGGTTGAAAGGCAAATGGAACAGATACTATATACCATGTGTTAGAAAAAAACTGCGAAAATATGTTATCAGTGGCTGCAGATAAGACTCAGACCAGAGACGCCGGAGGAAGCACATTTTTTAGGGGGGGGGGGATTGCAAAGTTGAGGAGGAAACAATAGGAAAATAACAAATTTAGGCCATTTTTGAGAAGGCAGGAGGGGCGGTCACCCTCTCCCCGGCGTTCCTGATAAGACTTTTGTATTCTATCAATTCAAATTTTTGCTTGAATCATAAAAAGTTTCAATTTAGATATTTCAGTGAGTGTGGCACCACCAGCTGACTTAGCCCGATTCAAGTAGGTTATAGCTGACTAATGTAAATAGGAAGCTGTATAAAGTAAATGTGGCATGTAGATCTTTTTATTTTCTCTCAGCCTGTCTGAAAAGATGGAGCCAAAAGAAAGACAATTGCAGAACATGAAAACCATTCCCGAAACAATGGAATACGATGTAAGTTGTTGTTTTTTTATTCACACCCAGTTAAACAGTTAAAGATCCATTGTAACCCAGAATCCTTTGCAGGCATGCTACAATTTCAGATTGTCTGAAAATCAAATTTGGCCTTAGCAGAATGCATGGATTCTCACTGCAGAAATTTAACTGATATAGAAAAGCAGTGGCAGACACTTTGCCAAATATTGGGGGCGAAGCTATTGTTTTAAATAAAAATCATTAAGTTTATTTCTATTCTTTTCAAACAAAAGATGTTTGTTCTAACCAACATTGGGGGCCATCGCACCCCCTGGCCCCCAAGTGTCCTGCCACTGTTGAAAAGTCAACTAAGGCCAAACGCCTCTATCAGTTCAACTACTCCAGTAGTGGTATTTGTAGGTCTTGCTTCTTTGCTCCCACAGCCTGCAACATAGCCTTATCAAATCTAAAGAATTGTTTTCTCTAGGTAAGAGGAAGTGACACTTTAGCAAGCATTGCACTGAAATTTAATACAACAACAAGCAAATTAGCAAGGATGAACAGGCTATCCTCAAGACTGCTTTATCCAGGACAGGTGAGTTTTTGAGTTGCATTTAATTTTCTACCCTTTTTTCTGGTTGTGGTAATAGTAGGTATTTTTGGCACACCCAGTACACACTGCAGTCAGGCTCAGGTGCTCAAGTTGAAGATAAACAACTGCAAGCAAGCAAGCAATGTAGGTCTGCTGCACTACAGCTTGTGCCCTTAGAGCCCGGGGGACCACTTGGTACCTGATGTGTTATCATGCTCATACAAAAAAGCGCGGGAAAGGGTGCCTTTCTTGAAAGTAGGCACTGATCCGCGCCGGCCCGTGTTTAGGGGTGCCAATTCAACCAAAATTTAAAAAAGGTGCACTTTTCTACATTTGATAAATTTTAATTGTTTTACAATGATATTTTAGTCATGATTTATAAAAAAGAATTCTTAACGAGTCAAAGAACTTATCAGACCAGCATAAGATGGGGAAGGAAGTCGAGAGCATTTTCCTCCTCTTCAAATCACACCGGCAATATTAGCAAATTTAGTAACTGACTTGTCAGCGATTAGGGTACCTGAATTAGAGAAGTTCTGTTTTGACACGTGAAAGGGTATGTTCTCTTGAAAATTTTCCGCGATTAGGGTATGTATTTCGCTAAAACAGGTCAGCATTTAGGGTGGAAATGTTAAGCCTTTGTACGAGCATGATACTATAGGAAAGTATAGGAGTGGCCCCCCCCCCCGGGCCTTAGAGTTCCCTCTGAGTACTTATTTACCCACCTCAAAAGGATGGACAGCTGAGTTGGCTTGTGGTTTGTGGTTCCATAATGGTTGCTGTAGTAGTGTAGTTTGGTAGTAGTTTGTAGGAGCGCCTTATCCACTTGGTCACACCACCAATTGCAAACAATAAAGAACACGAAACACTGCAAACAATAATGAACAAAAGAACCATTTATTTCACCCTTTAGGAGTCTTGCCTTTGTATTCATAGTTTTCTGCGAAAATGAAATCACTTTTGGCATTGAAATTTAACAAAACAACGTCAGAGTACCAGGTGTTCATTGATTTAAGGGTGCCTGATAACCAGACTGTAAAGGAAATTTCGAGCATATAAGCCAGCAGACTGTACCTTCACCAGACCTGATAACCAGACCCATGTTTTCTTGGCTTGATACAGTTTACAATAACATTACAAACAGTAAAACAGGAAATTTCGAGCCTATAAGCCAGCAGACTGTACTTTCACCAGACCTGATAACCAGACCCATGTTTTCTTGGCTTGATACAGTTTACAATAACATTACAAACAGTAAAACAGGAAATTTCGAGCCTATAAGCCAGCAGACTTGTACTTTCACCAGACCTGATAACCAGACCCATGTTTTCTTGGCTTGATGCAGTTTACAATAACATTACAAACAGTAAAACAGGAAATTTCGAGCCTATAAGCCAGCAGACTTGTACTTTCACCAGACCTGATAACCAGACCCATGTTTTCTTGGCTTGATACAGATTACAATAACATTACAAACAGTTTCAATAACGTGAAATAACACAACTTCTTTCTACTACTCTCCTCCGTGAGGTTTCTTTGTCTTTCTTCATTAGTTCCGTGGTCCATGGTTCCTTGGTCCGTAATTTTACGATGGGAGGAAAGGAAGAAAAGAAACCTACAACCTTGATACAGCGGCCATTACTCCTGCGTCGATACTGACGGCTCTCCTGCGTCGATGCTGCCCAAATCGGTCGACGGTTAGATTGCGAGAAGACCGTTTGGGGCCTCGGAAAGAGGTTGGGAAACCTATCGAATTTTTTCAGAAGAAACCTCTGCGGAGGAGAGTATCATTCTACCCCGACTGTCACAGCATGGGCGGCTAAGCATAATATGTTAAGCATATGCTATAACAAGTCCAAGCAAAGGACTGTGCGTGCTGAAGATCCCTAAAGCCGCAAATCAAAAGGTCAAAACTGGTGTGGGATTGTATGTTCAGTTACCTTTTTACCTCGTGATCAATAATTCATTTGATAACTTTTAAAGACTAAAATTATGACATCTTCAGTATCGGAATTATTGAAAATGAATAAATTCTGAACTTGCGTAACGCTGGCTAATGAACTACCGAACATTGGCAAGCCTTGGCTAGGCCTATATTTTGAATCGAGTTGTTTTGCCTGTTGAACTAAGTGCACAAGAATTGAAATATGAACAGAGGAGGTTCTTTTAAAACTTCTGAGCAAAGGATACTGTATTTGCTTCAGAGGCTACCAAACCACCAAACACTGCCTAACTCTTGATAGGCCTACAGTTTGAATGGATTTGCTGTGAAAACGCATGTGGCTTGCCTGTTGAACTAAGTTAACGGAAGCTGAAACATGAAGAGTGGAGATTCCTTTTAAACTTCTTAGCAAAGCATACCATATTTGCTTCAGAGGCTAACGAAGTATCGAACATTGGCAAGCCTTGGTCTACACTTTGAATCGATTTGCTGAGAACCGGACCATAAACGCACGTGGCCTGCTTTCTGGATGGAACTCAGGAGGCCTGACAGTGGACAGTGAAGATTCTTTGGAAGTTTATCACCTAAAGATTGTAGATTTGTTTCAGAGGCTGACGGCAACCTTTGGCTAGGCCCACCCTTTGAATGGATTCGTGATAAACCGGAACATGAATGCACGTGGCCCACCTTCCGGACAGAACTGAAAACGGATATTGATGATTCTTCGGAAATTTTATAAGCAAAACGATCCTAGATTTGTTTTAGAGGCTGGCAAAATACCGACATTGACCAAACGTGGCTAGGCCCACTATCTGTATGGAGTTGCTGGAATCGTGACACGCCGGACGATAAGCGACCATGTCTTCCCTTGCAGGCTGAACATACGAAATCTGAGAAATTTCACTTCGATGATTCTTTAGCTGATAAATAGACGATAAATCATTTTTAAAACTTTGTAAGCAAACGATGTCTACTTAACCTGAAATCAGGCTTTTGGCTGCATGTGCACAGGGTGTGTTGATTCGAATGATAATTCGAGTGTGAAATTCGAAATTGCTGAATTATGATGGTTTTTGAAGACATGGAGTCGAGTGAACGAGAGAGTGCAATCGTTGATTTTGCGGATAACAGCCATTCGTGGAGTATATTGGGGAGCTGCATGAAGGTATTCCATCGAAAATTATTATTTGATTTGTACCATGCAAGGAACTCGTTGCATGTTAGCCCATCTGTGATTAGTGTCGTTTGGCAAAAGCGTTATGCCACATTGCCTGTTGTGTTAAGTGTTAACCAGACCCAGTTTCAATATTTCAAGCCTCGTTCCAAGCTGCGAGATAATTATGCACATACATTTTCCACAAAACTTGGAAAACAGTCCTGTTGAAAACGAGGCTCTGAACACGATTTGAATCAATATTGAACAGACCACTATTTTTCCTTAGTGTGCTGGTCATCAGGCTCATGTATGGCCCTCTGAAGGGGCTAAGGAGGCAAAGATGCTGCCTCCTCAGAGAAAATCTGTATAAAATTGCTGTTGTTAGAGTCTGGTAAATATAGGCTGAACTCGGCTGCGCTGATAAGCCAATTCGAGCTCTTCTTTTGACAGTAATTATCTAAAAGTTAAGTGCAGCTGTCCCCTCTGTAGTCCCCCCCTCCCCCTTCAGTCTCTAAGAAGTTTGAAATGAGAGGCATGGCTTTGAGCTCAGGCGCAAAATACAGTGTGTGCTCTTTGAATAATGGTGGGATCAATCCTAGTTGTGTGTGACAAGAAGAACGAAAGAAAATCAGCATTATCAACCTTGTCTCGCAATCCCATGGACGAGACGAGAAACAACATAGTGGGCAAGAATACAGTTGTGATCATCATATAGGCCACATCAACGGTGCATTATTGCCCATGCCTGTCAAGCAGCAACTTTTGCTATTTTCTACCCTACCTCCTTTCAGTCTGCATGGCATTTTCATGGGTGCACACTTTTCTTTCCTGTAATCTGTGTTCTCTCCGCGCAGAAAACTTAAAGTACTTTGGGTGAAATGTAGACTTATACCTTTTCGTCCCTTGTTTCATTGCGTTCTCTGATTTGCTGATATCACTTGGCAATAGGGACTCATACCATTACTCTTGTAAAATGGGCCCCCTTTAGGCCCATATGGAGTGGCTCCGTATTTTCCAATCAAATTGCTAGATTTTAGTTTTCAACCAACAAGGAGGCGCTATTTAGACAGTTGTTGTTATTGCATACAAAAAAGGGTTGATACGGCCTAGAGTTCTCACAGCTGCGATGGATCTATTTTGTTTCTACAGAGTAAGATGACTGCTTGAAAGGTATATATTTTGTGATTAATAGGTCGGGAAAACATCATTCTTTGTACTAAAAGTTTACTTTTCAATGTCTTAAAACCTGACTTTGAATGGATTTTGTTGAGTGTACGAGAACTCCCGCTAGCTTAGGCCATTTTGAAACAGGGGGCCCACTTTATAAGAGTAATGGTGTGGTGTGAGTCCCTATTGAGCAAGTGACATCAGCAAATCAAAGAACGCAGGGAAACAAGGGACGAAAAGTCATAAGTCTAGGTGAAATGCCCATAGTGGGGGTCCTTTCTCACTTACAGCAATAAACCATATGAATACTATTTATACAGAGCAGACATCGTGCTGAAACACAACATTACATCTCAGCCCACGTGCTCACATACGGCCTCTTCTTGCGAGACTATCAATTATCTAGAAAACGCATAATTTCCAACCAGCCATATAAACACATTGTTTTAATGATTATTCTCGTAAATGCGACCACCCGCGTAACGTCGAGCGCTTGATCAAATTTCACCTCGTAATTTCTTGTTTTGAAAATTCTCTTGTTTGATTTTAAGTCATTAAATCGAAACTCTCTAACGAAAAATATTGTCAGCTGACATTCTACTACATTAAAGTTATATTTATATGTGGCTACAGTGGAAACTAGTTTAATATCGACGTTTCGTTGAAGTACTCAAATGGAAGTATGGGAAACATGTAATAGAGAGCAGTTTCGCCTGTTACGATGATATACTAGCCGTCGCAAATCCAGGGGTCAGCCAGGAGGCACTTGTCTGCCTTTAATCAAGCAATAACAATTATCACGACAGGGGGATGAAATAGTTGAGGGAGCAGATTGTTGTGTGAATGCAGCTGATTTTTACGAGAGGATTTCATAATGAAGTGATCGTAATTCAGTGTTATCGAAAGTTGCGAGGAAGAATTCAACGAGTGAATCCTTGCAATTTACGAGCGAATCGTAACATTTGCTAATCATCAAATTTGAATACTTGGAATATTAGTTGCAAGAAAAATCGAAAACCTTGCAGAGGGATACATTTCGAAGTTGCAACAAACTAATATTGGATCTAGCAACGTCGAAACAAACTCTTATTCTATCTGGATATAGCAACGTCGAAACAAACTCTTATTCTATCTGGATCTAGCAACATCGAAACGAACTCTTATTCTATCTGGATATAGCAACATCGAAACGAGCTCTTATTCTATCTGGATATAGCAACATCGAAACGAACTCTTCTGCTATCTGGATCTAGCAACATCGAAACGATTCATTTACGCTCATCTTGCCTTGTTTTTATTTGTTTTGATGATTGCCGTATTCGCTACAATCAGAATAACTTTCAGGATTCTCGCATATCGATGAAATTCAGTTGAATTTCTAAAGAACGTTTTATCAATGACGAAGGCATCTTCTGGATGCTGTGGCGCTATTGCGCATGTTTTGGTAAGAAATATCTGTTGCCTGTAAGCATAGGTTCCAAATCTTTAACTTGGCGTAAAAAGGTGGGTGTAAAATTCAATGACCTATTTCTTCTGATTGAATGGCTTGAAAGGAGCTTTAAATACTTCTCTATAATTCTACCGTTGGACTTTCCAGAAATTTTGAATATTTTTCAAAATTACAGCGTATTCTAAATGTCAGCTCATTTGAGGGTGTGACGTCATCAAATTTCTAAATCATAAACTAGATGATTGACAGACTTTTGCTTGATACCATATCGTAGGCATTCATAAGCTATGGTTTTCTTCGAAATTACTTCATGTTATGTCAAATGGTTTAGAAATTACGATGGTTTTAAGTTTGTTTTCAAATTTTGCCTTGAATTCCTGAAAAAGCGGAAAAGCACTCCAACTCTGAAAATATTAAAGATTACAGAAAAGTCCAATGGTGGGATTATAGAGAACTAGCTAAAGTTTCTTTGAAGTCATTCAGTACAAAGAAATAAGTCACTCAATTTTACACCAGCCTTTTTAAAGATTTGGAACCTATGCTTTCCCTGTACATTCAGTCCATTTAGATCTAATGTTACCCAAAATTTGAATTACATGCACCCCTCTCCCCCCTCTCCCCTTTCCCCCCTCTCCACCAGTACATTAGTGGCAGTAGAGTTTGCAGGGCTAAAATGCGTAAGCTGACGCCATCGTTGACATCGTTGGTATCAATGATGTTCTTGAAGCATACGGATACTCCGAGGCTCCAGACAACAATATTTGCAGCTTCTTATTTATGGAAATAAAAATTTGCCCTTGGAGGCCAACAGATTAATCTTGAATGCAACAATAAACTATATTTTCGAAACAGAACGCTTTGATTGAAGATTTGTTCATATCCCTACGTAGAACACCCGAACCCCTTCTGTATGTGTTTGTTTTTTAGCAGTTCTCTTCGTTTGTAATTATGTAATGTCTTAAAGCAGCTTGCAATTAAAAATTCGAATTTGCAAATTCACCATGTTTGGCTCTAACTTTCAAACCTACGCTTGCAATTACAGTATTTGATTGCAAGCTACCTTCGCTTGTACCTTAGTTTTCCGTTTGCATTTAAACATTCCTTTTATTTGTAGTAGCAGTTACGTGTAGTTTTATGTAGGTCATTAATTATTTTTAGAATGGTCGCAGGGTAGACATAGTATTTCGCTCCCTGTGGCATCGTCTCTGTAGTATTGTAGCTTAGAAACAATCTTTTTGTATGCGTGTTGTACAATGTTGCTATAATATAACTATTTAAAATAAAATAATTGTACCTTGAACAGAGATGATAAAGCACGACGTTTCGAGCTTAGCCCGTTATTAATATTGTAGCGTAGCTTGTAAGTATTGTAATTAGTAATATTGTTGTAAATCTAAATGGAATAGGAAAAAAATGGGCTATGTTGGTTTCTGGAAAACGGTAGTCCCTGAAATGGTAAATCAGCATTCGCTGTGTCAAGAAGGATAGTTAAAACAATTATGGCTAAAGGAAAACTGCGAACAGAGAATTCGGCAAAATTTAGTCACATTTTTGCCCTATCCATTCTACTTGAAACTTACCCTGGTACACCCTAACCCGGGTAGGCCATAACTTATTCCTTAACATTTTTGCGTCCTATGTATACACCTCCTTTTCACCCTGTAAATTTTTGCGCACCAACACGTTCACCCCTCACACCTCTTCATTTCGACTCAGATTGTTTTACCAAATTTTTACGATATCAAAAGGCAATAGTTTTTTGTGAACCGGACGAAGATATGCTTCCTTGCTCGATTTTGTTCGGGACAGAATCGATAATTTTAAACCACAGTGTCTCTGATTTTAAAAGCCATTTATTAACGAAATTCTCTTTGCTTAGACGCTGTTTGTCCCTGTGAAAATCGACCTGCTTGAGAAAGAGGCCCAAAGGAAGAATGAGAGACAGGAGCTGGAACTCGTCAGCAGGCCACCAAAGTCTCTCCCATTTCCAAGGAGACAAGATGTAAGTTTTTTTCCTTTTGCACATTTTTGTCTTGTGGTGTATTTTTTTTATAACTGGTAAATATCCCACTTTTGGTAAACTTGGAAGTCGTACTTTGTTAGACATTGATTCTGAAAACAGTAGACTTTGCAGATTCAGTAAGCTTTGCCAACGTTCTTCTCCCAAATACTACCAGTATAAGTATTTGAGACCTGTTTTAATTTAAGGTGTCAAGTGTGTATAATATGACTGTCCTACAATAGCAAAAGCACTGTAATACAATAGCATGAGTTGCTTTTGTTGACACCTCAATTCAAAGCGAATAGCGATCACAGACAAAGGAAATTCTCTCAACCAGTAATTCAAAACAAACAAAGCCGCAGGAAACCCAGGTAGATAGCACGCTCGCTGTGCATTCCAGAAATTATTTTTAAGGGCAAACATAAGCAAAGATCGAAAGAAGAAGAATATGTCTACACATCTGCCGCGGGCAGTTCATCATCATACAAATAGTTTCTTTTTCATTCGGAAGAAGCATGGATCAGCCTCAAATACTGAAAGTTTAATGGGACTGTTGGAGCTGAGTTACTAAACTTATCTAACTTCATCAGCAAATATAACTGAAGAATGGCAGTGAAACGCCGTAATATTTGAACTACTTCTGATTTTCACTTCATGTTAACAGCAAAACGTGTTCAAATATTATTGCCTCTTGTATATGGACTAGTATTGGACTTTCTTGAATTTTTAACCATCATACAAGTAGTTTCTTTTTCTTTCGGAAGCAGCATGGATCAGCCTCAAATACTGAATGTTTAATGGGACTGTTGGAGCTGAGTTATTAAACTTATCTAACATCATGAGCAAATATGACTGAAGAATGGCAGTGGAACGCCGTAATATTTTAACTAGTTCTGCTTTTCACTTCATGTTAACAGCAAAACGTGTTAAGATATTATTGCCTCTTGTATATGGACTAGTATTGGACTTTCTTTAATTTTTTACCATCATACAAGTAGTTTCTTTTTCTTTCGGAAGAAGAATGGATCAGCCTCAAATACTGAAAGTTTAATGGGACTGTTGGAGTTGAGTTATTAAACTTATCTAACGTCATTAGCAAATATGACTGAAGAATGGCAGTGAAACGCCGTAATATTTGAACTAGTTCTGCTATTGACTTCATGTTAACAACAGAACGTGTTCAAATATTATTGCCTCTTGTATATGGACTAGTATTGGACTTTCTTGAATATTTGACCATCATACAAGTAGTTTCTTTTTCTTTCGGAAGAAGCATGGATCAGCCTCAAATACTGAATGTTTAATGGGACTGTTGGAGCTGAGTTATTAAACTTATCTAACATCATGAGCAAATATGACTGAAGAATGGCAGTGGAACGCCGTAATATTTTAACTAGTTCTGCTTTTCACTTCATGTTAACACAAAACGTGTTAAGATATTATTGCCTCTTGTATATGGACTAGTATTGGACTTTCTTTAATTTTTTACCATCATACAAGTAGTTTCTTTTTCTTTCGGAAGAAGAATGGATCAGCCTCAAATACTGAAAGTTTAATGGGACTGTTGGAGTTGAGTTATTAAACTTATCTAACGTCATTAGCAAATATGACTGAAGAATGGCAGTGAAACGCCGTAATATTTGAACTAGTTCTGCTATTGACTTCATGTTAGCAACAGAACGTGTTCAAATATTATTGCCTCTTGTATATGGACTAGTATTGGACTTTCTTGAATATTTGACCATCATACAAGTAGTTTCTTTTTCTTTCGGAAGAAGCATGGATCAGCCTCAAATACTGAATGTTTAATGGGACTGTTGGAGCTGAGTTATTAAACTTATCTAACATCATGAGCAAATATGACTGAAGAATGGCAGTGGAACGCCGTAATATTTTAACTAGTTCTGCTTTTCACTTCATGTTAACAGCAAAACGTGTTAAGATATTATTGCCTCTTGTATATGGACTAGTATTGGACTTTCTTTAATTTTTTACCATCATACAAGTAGTTTCTTTTTCTTTCGGAAGCAGCATGGATTAGCCTCAAATACTGAAGGTTTAATGGGACTGTTGGAGCTGAGTTACTAAACTTATCTATCATCATTAGCAAATATGACTGAAGAATGGCAGTGGAACGCCGTAATATTTTAACTAGTTCTGCTTTTCACTTCATGTTAACAGCAAAACGTGTTAAGATATTATTGCCTCTTGTATATGGACTAGTATTGGACTTTCTTTAATTTTTTACCATCATACAAGTAGTTTCTTTTTCTTTCGGAAGCAGCATGGATTAGCCTCAAATACTGAAAGTTTAATGGGACTGTTGGAGCTGAGTTACTAAACTTATCTATCATCATTAGCAAATATGACTGAAGAATGGCAGTGGAACGCCGTAATATTTTAACTAGTTCTGCTTTTCACTTCATGTTAACAGCAAAACGTGTTAAGATATTATTGCCTCTTGTATATGGACTAGTATTGGACTTTCTTTAATTTTTTACCATCATACAAGTAGTTTCTTTTTCTTTCGGAAGAAGAATGGATCAGCCTCAAATACTGAAAGTTTAATGGGACTGTTGGAGTTGAGTTATTAAACTTATCTAACGTCATTAGCAAATATGACTGAAGAATGGCAGTGAAACGCCGTAATATTTGAACTAGTTCTGCTATTGACTTCATGTTAACAACAGAACGTGTTCAAATATTATTGCCTCTTGTATATGGACTAGTATTGGACTTTCTTGAATATTTGACCATCATACAAGTAGTTTCTTTTTCTTTCGGAAGAAGCATGGATCAGCCTCAAATACTGAATGTTTAATGGGACTGTTGGAGCTGAGTTATTAAACTTATCTAACATCATGAGCAAATATGACTGAAGAATGGCAGTGGAACGCCGTAATATTTTAACTAGTTCTGCTTTTCACTTCATGTTAACAGCAAAACGTGTTAAGATATTATTGCCTCTTGTATATGGACTAGTATTGGACTTTCTTTAATTTTTTACCATCATACAAGTAGTTTCTTTTTCTTTCGGAAGCAGCATGGATTAGCCTCAAATACTGAAAGTTTAATGGGACTGTTGGAGCTGAGTTACTAAACTTATCTATCATCATTACCAAATATGACTGAAGAATGGCAGTGGAACGCCGTAATATTTTAACTAGTTCTGCTTTTCACTTCATGTTAACAGCAAAACGTGTTAAGATATTATTGCCTCTTGTATATGGACTAGTATTGGACTTTCTTTAATTTTTTACCATCATACAAGTAGTTTCTTTTTCTTTCGGAAGAAGAATGGATCAGCCTCAAATACTGAAAGTTTAATGGGACTGTTGGAGCTGAGTTATTAAACTTATCTGTCATCATGAGCAAATATGACTGAAGAATGGCAGTGGAACGCCGTAATATTTTAACTAGTTCTGCTTTTCACTTCATGTTAACAGCAAAACGTGTTAAGATATTATTGCCTCTTGTATATGGACTAGTATTGGACTTTCTTTAATTTTTTACCATCATACAAGTAGTTTCTTTTTCTTTCGGAAGAAGAATGGATCAGCCTCAAATACTGAAAGTTTAATGGGACTGTTGGAGCTGAGTTATTAAACTTATCTGTCATCATGAGCAAATATGACTGAAGAATGGCAGTGGAACGCCGTAATATTTTAACTAGTTCTGCTTTTGACTTCATGTTAACAGCAAAACGTGTTAAGATATTATTGCCTCTTGTATATGGACTAGTATTGGACTTTCTTTAATTTTTTACCATCATACAAGTAGTTTCTTTTTCTTTCGGAAGAAGAATGGATCAGCCTCAAATACTGAAAGTTTAATGGGACTGTTGGAGCTGAGTTATTAAACTTATCTGTCATCATGAGCAAATATAACTGAAGAATGGCAGTGAAACGCCGTAATATTTTAACTAGTTCTGCTTTTCACTTCATGTTAACAGCAAAACGTGTTAAGATATTATTGCCTCTTGTATATGGACTAGTATTGGACTTTCTTGAATTTTTAACCATCATACAAGTAGTTTCTTTTTCTTTCGGAAGCAGCATGGATCAGCCTCAAATACTGAAAGTTTAATGGGACTGTTGGAGCTGAGTTATTAAACTTATCTATCATCATTAGCAAATATGACTGAAGAATGGCAGTGGAACGCCGTAATATTTTAACTAGTTCTGCTTTTCACTTCATGTTAACAGCAAAACGTGTTAAGATATTATTGCCTCTTGTATATGGACTAGTATTGGACTTTCTTTAATTTTTTACCATCATACAAGTAGTTTCTTTTTCTTTCGGAAGAAGAATGGATCAGCCTCAAATACTGAAAGTTTAATGGGACTGTTGGAGCTGAGTTATTAAACTTATCTGTCATCATGAGCAAATATAACTGAAGAATGGCAGTGAAACGCCGTAATATTTTAACTAGTTCTGCTTTTCACTTCATGTTAACAGCAAAACGTGTTAAGATATTATTGCCTCTTGTATATGGACTAGTATTGGACTTTCTTGAATTTTTAACCATCATACAAGTAGTTTCTTTTTCTTTCGGAAGCAGCATGGATCAGCCTCAAATACTGAAAGTTTAATGGGACTGTTGGAGCTGAGTTATTAAACTTATCTATCATCATTAGCAAATATGACTGAAGAATGGCAGTGGAACGCCGTAATATTTTAACTAGTTCTGCTTTTCACTTCATGTTAACAGCAAAACGTGTTAAGATATTATTGCCTCTTGTATATGGACTAGTATTGGACTTTCTTTAATTTTTTACCATCATACAAGTAGTTTCTTTTTCTTTCGGAAGCAGCATGGATTAGCCTCAAATACTGAAAGTTTAATGGGACTGTTGGAGCTGAGTTACTAAACTTATCTATCATCATTACCAAATATGACTGAAGAATGGCAGTGGAACGCCGTAATATTTTAACTAGTTCTGCTTTTCACTTCATGTTAACAGCAAAACGTGTTAAGATATTATTGCCTCTTGTATATGGACTAGTATTGGACTTTCTTTAATTTTTTACCATCATACAAGTAGTTTCTTTTTCTTGCGGAAGCAGCATGGATTAGCCTCAAATACTGAAAGTTTAATGGGACTGTTGGAGCTGAGTTACTAAACTTATCTATCATCATTAGCAAATATGACTGAAGAATGGCAGTGGAACGCCGTAATATTTTAACTAGTTCTGCTATTGACTTCATGTTAACAGCAAAACGTGTTAAGATATTATTGCCTCTTGTATATGGACTAGTATTGGACTTTCTTTAATTTTTTACCATCATACAAGTAGTTTCTTTTTCTTTCGGAAGAAGAATGGATCAGCCTCAAATACTGAAAGTTTAATGGGACTGTTGGAGTTGAGTTATTAAACTTATCTAACGTCATTAGCAAATATGACTGAAGAATGGCAGTGAAACGCCGTAATATTTGAACTAGTTCTGCTATTGACTTCATGTTAACAACAGAACGTGTTCAAATATTATTGCCTCTTGTATATGGACTAGTATTGGACTTTCTTGAATATTTGACCATCATACAAGTAGTTTCTTTTTCTTTCGGAAGAAGCATGGATCAGCCTCAAATACTGAATGTTTAATGGGACTGTTGGAGCTGAGTTATTAAACTTATCTAACATCATGAGCAAATATGACTGAAGAATGGTAGTGAAACGCCGTAATATTTGAACTAGTTCTACTTTTCACTTCATGTTAACAGCAAAACGTGTTCAGATATTATTGCCTCTTGTATATGGACTAGTATTGGACTTTCTTGAATTTTTAACCATCATACAAGTAGTTTCTTTTTCTTTCGGAAGCAGCATGGACCAGCCTCAAATACTGAATGTTTAATGGGACTGTTGGAGCTGAGTTATTAAACTTATCTAACATCATGAGCAAATATGACTGAAGAATGGCAGTGAAACGTCGTAATATTTGAACTACTTCTGCTATTCACTTCATGTTAACAACAAAACGTGTTCAGATATTATTGCCTCTTGTATATGGACTAGTATTGGACTTTCTTGAATTTTTAACCATCATACAAGTAGTTTCTTTTTCTTTCGGAAGAAGAATGGATCAGCCTCAAATACTGAAAATTTAATGGGACTGTTGGAGCTGAGTTATTAAACTTATCTGTCATCATGAGCAAATATGACTGAAGAATGGCAGTGGAACGCCGTAATATTTGAACTTCTTTGCTTTTCACTTCATGTTAACAACAGAAGGTGTTCAGATATTACTTCCTCTAGCTCATAGGTAGTATTGTGAACTTTCTTGAGTTTTTTTTTACCAACGTTCAAGTAGCAGGTGTTCCACAAAAGCTACTCCTGTTTGAAAAATCACTGAAAAAATTTCCTAAGGCCGATCTTCAAATTCCTTTTTGACAAGTAGTTCGGAGACCAAATTTTTTCCAGGCCTAGCTGATTTTTTGACTGGCTTCGAAGTTAGCAGATTTAGCTCTCTTTTAGGATGCCTGGTTTTGAAGCATGCCGTAAAAATACTGATGATTACCACATAAAATTCGTTCTGTACAGGGTGTCCCAAAAAAATTGTTCCCCGTTTGCCCGAAGATGACAAAAAAGTGGCAAAAGATGCTCGCCAAACTTTTGTATGAGGTTGCTCTTCAGATATTCAATTAAAGTTTGCTATCATCCCTGTAAAAATCCGTCGAAACCTGATGGAGCTATGACCTTCAGGAGACCAAATTTGCCTGATGACTGAAACCAGCGGTCGGCCATCTTGTCTTACTATTTAAGTCTAAGTTTAAGTTGTTAAGTCTAAGTTCAAAACTCTTATGTTGACAATCGATATCACAGTAGTTTGTATGTGTAGCCGTTTTGCGAAATCCGACGCAAGAACACCTTTCGACATCCACTTATTTCTTCGAAAGCAAGAGCCAATTATTTTCTTATGTTGTTCTATTTTGAAATTAATTCTAACTGTGAGTTTGTGCAGTTCTTTCACTATAAACCACCTGTATTTTCCTCAAATAACAAACTTAAAGGGCAGTTTAACAAATAGGAATTTATTTGCTCTTGCCAAATATGTGTAGTTTCTGTATTTAAATGAAATTAAACTGGAAATTTTGAATTCATCAGCAGGTAGATCACGGTGGGTAATCGGAAGCGTAGGCATTAGTTTTAATTTTAAGAGAAAAGATTTCGCAGTTGCATGGTTTTAGATTTAAAATTGTTGAGTGAAACTAGGATGCAAAGATTCGGAGAAACTGCAAGTATGATCTGATCAGGAAAAGTTAGATGCCGTAAAATGATGGAATGCCTTTCGTGAAAGGGATTGTTAAGAATTAAAGAATGATGGGGATCTTAATTGTAAGTTGGTGTTATTGTTTTACATGAAAGAATAGACGTTTTATGCTTGCTAGAAAAGAGGCTTGGATCGAGCGTCCAAATCTGGTAAACTTGGATAAGGAGAAAGCGTGACCCCGTTCTCACTGGATACATGTGCCATGAAGTTGCTTTGGATTTCAACATTTTTCATAAAAGCAATGAACTGCTAGCTAACGATGAATGACAACAACGAGAAATAGTGCTAAGAGGCAAATAAACTTGCCTTGTGTATAAACTGAACCGTTCCGAACTCATTCTGAGTAAAGGTATTGATATAACCCTCTGAAAATCGTTTCGAGATGCGAAGTGTTCATGCCACGGCAAGCAGTGTATCTACCAAGAACGGGGGTCGTGCTTTCGTTATCTTTATCAAAGTTTACTAGATTTGGACGCTCGATACAAGCCTCTTTTCTAGCAAGTAAAAAGGTCTAGACTATCGCTTCAATTATCTAGTGCGCAATCAGAAAGCTTTTTTCTATCACTTTATTAAACGTTCGATACAAAATCTAGCTTATAAGGAAATATAATCAGCTACTCAATAGACCATTTCGCAATTAGGAATTGAGATTGAGGACTGAGGAGAGCGCGGCCGATGGCCCTAGTAACAGTCGGAAATCCGGGGAATCCCATTCATTTCATTTCATTTATTTTTTTTCATTCATTTTTATTTATTTAGGCACGGTAGCCCCGTCAATCCATATGAACTGCTTTTCAGGGGGCCGTGGCAAAACATTTACTAATTCAAAAGATCACTATATAACAGTTAACAAAAAAAATAAAAGAATTCTCGTTAAGGCAAGTTTTTGATTCTTCTCTTAAAAGTGGCAAGGGAGGGTGCCTGTTTAGCATCAGGTTCAAGTTGATTCCAAAGCTTAGGTCCACGAAAAGATATAGCCCTCTGCCCATTGTTAGTTTTTCGTAATGGTAACGAGAGATCAGTATCGGTGTTTCTGTAGTGATCATCTACAGTGATCAGTGTACGGCTTGGGCTCAGTCTCATCTCTCTTGCAAGCTCGAGTTGTTTTTCATTTATTTACACCTCTCAAGAGTTGCATTATCTTTTGTAGTATGGCAAATATTTTCTCTAGATTATTCAGCCATCTTTTCATCCTTTGACCCATTGGTGGGAGTATTTTGAGCACTAAATATCAGGTATTTACCCTCGACTTTGAAGCGGCTCTGTTTAGGCCCAGCCGAACTAGGATGAAGGTGAAGGTGAAGTTACGGTTTTTAGCGCCAAGCGCTGGAATCACGGAAGTAGCTAAGCGCTAATCGAGTCCCCGACCCCTTGTCATGACGCTCAAGCGGTTGAGCCCTACGGGGTATCGAACCCTGTCCGCCTGACTGTTATGGCTGCAAAGTCAGAGGATTAAACCACTGCGCCACAACAGCTGAACTACGATGAAGCTCTAAGGGACTGTTCATTATTTATAAAGGGGTTGGTACCGAAGAGAAATGGGTTGGGTAAAAGAAATTTTCTAATATAAAAGGGTTGGGTAAATATTTTTTCATGTAATTTCAAGGTTTGGAAAACAAAATTTTCCCACCAATTAATACCAAATGTTTAAAGTCCAAAATTATCAATATCATCGTCAACTCTATTTTGTTCATCTTTGTCATCAATATTTACAGTATTGAATTTACAATTTACATCGTTTGACATTGACACCTTGTTTATAGGTAGGGGTAGGGAAACATTTTTTTAACCTGAAAATTGTTGGGTAGATGTTTTTGCTGTCACTTTTAGAGTTGGGTAAGAAGATTTTTTGGACAAGAAAACATCTCTCTATAGTACCAACCCCTCTGTAAATAATGAACGGTCCCTAAGCATATGCTTAAATTTCATTTTCTTCATCATCTTTTTTGCAGTCACTGAGTCCTGATCATCAAATCGAGGAACTGCTCAAAAAAGATGAAAATGGGACAGATGAACTTTCTGAAAAATATCTGCGAATCAACGGACGATATATTACAGATGGACAGGTACTGTAAAGTATATATCTTGCTCCTTTTGTGCTTGATATCAGTAAGATCTCTCCCATTATTTAAACCCTGTTATTTGTTTTGGCAAAGTTATTATGGACCTGATAACGAATTCTAAACTTACAACCAGCAGGAGAGAAGGTACAAACTTTAAGAGCCAACTGGGGCAAAAATGAACTTAATACCAAAAATCAAAAATCAACTTTGCTACCCCTGCAATAAGAACATATTTTTCATCAAACTGAAACAGGTTCTTAATTACAAGGTGCATAATTCAGGAAAAACAGCCTCTTGGTTCTTATTTTTGTTGGTTCTTATATGCAGGGATTTACTGTAGTTCTTTTGTTGGGAGGCACTTGCAGGAAGTTGTCCGGCCATTATTATGTAGCTAGATAGCGAAATGTTTTTATTAGCATTGCTTTTATCCCATAAATAATTGTTTTTATGTTTTAGAAGAAATTTGTCAGCCCCACTTTGATATGTTCCAAGATGATACATTCATTAATTGCAATTTTTCGAAAATGTCCATCGATGAAACATTCTCACAAAACGAAAAAACTCGATTTCTGATCAAAGTACTGTTAATCTGTTAAGCAAACTTTAAATTTCCAATTTGCTTCTCATATGAATGTTCATTTTTTTTAGGGAGTTGTTCCGGGTGTATTACTGGTCACGCCGCAGACGATAATGTTCAACCCATGCGTATCTGACCATTTGGTAATAGACAGAGGACGTGAGGCATACACTGTTCGAGCCCCCATGAAGGGGATCAAGAAAGTGGCTTACTACGAGGACATCGCTGCGATGGTTCTTGGTGATACTTCTGCCGAGTTGTAAGTGTTGTTTTATTTTCAGAAATTGACTTCATAAGCATTTTATTTAGGTATTTCCTGTTTTATGGTTGCTTACAGAGCAGAAACTGCGTAAAAGGACGTAATTGAGCCATCTGATAGAAGGAAGTGTTTGGAAGCATAGCTTCCAAATCTTTAGCTCGGCGGAAAAAGGTGAGTGTAAAATTCTTTTCTCCTGACTGAGTGGCTTGAAAGAAACTTTAGTTACTTATCTTTAATTCTGCCGTTGGACTTTTCAGAAGTTTTCAATATTTTTCGAAATTTCAGCGTATGTTACATTTTAACTCATTTGAGGGTGTGACGTCATCAAATTTCTAATTCATGAACCAGAAAAGTGACAGACTTTTGCTTGATACCTTATTGTAGACATCCATAAACTATGGTTTTCTTCGAAATTCTTTCATGTTGCTTCAAACAGTTTAGAAATTACGATGGTTTTAAGTTTTGTTGAACATTTTTCTTGAATTCTTGAAAAAGTAGAAAAACACTCTAATTCTGAAAATATTGAAGATTACAGGAAAGGCCAACGGTAGAATTATAGAGAAATAGCTGAAGTTTCTTTGAAGTCATTCCGTTCAAAGAAATAAGTAACTGAATTTTACACCAGCCTTTTTAAAGATTTGGAACCTATGCTGTGTTTGGATACATAAGCTTTTTGACATGATTAATCAAGAGTTTAAGGCCCAAGGAAGAAACTATCAAGTTCGAGATCTGTTGCAGGGAGCTGAGGGGTCTCAAAGTAGGCATTAATAGCATAGGTTCCAAATCTTTAAAAAGGCTGGTGTAAAATTGAGTGACCTATTTCTTTGAACTGAATGACTTCAAAGAAACTTTAGCTATTTCTCTATAATTCTACCGTTGGACTTTTCCTGAAATCTTTGATATTTTCAGAGTTCGAATGTTTTTCTTCTTTTTCAAGAATTCAACGAAACTTAAAAAAACTTAAAACCATCGTAATTTCTCAACCGTTCGACGCAACATGAAGTAATTTCGAAGAAAACCATAGTTTATAAATGCCTACAATATGGTATCAAGCAAAAGTCTGTCACTCATCTGGTTTATGATTTAGAAATTTGATGACGTCACATCCTCAAATGATTTGAAATTTAAAATACACTGTAATTTTGAAAAATATTCAAGATTTCTGGAAAGTCCAACGGTAGGATTATAGTTATGTATCTAAAGTTTCTTTCAAGCCATTCAGTCAGAAGAAATAGATAATTGAATTTTACACCCACCTTTTTACGTCGAGTTAAAGATTTGGAACCTATGCTGGCATTAATTAGCTGTAATTTAGCTACAATTTTTTAACGCCTACTATGAAGAAATTAAAAATATATGAAAAATAATATGATCTGTTGGGTTGCCATTAGAAAAGAATTTACAGTAAGCGATTTCGAAAAGGCTGGCATCTAGAGACATTTGACCAAGAAGCGTGCGTTTAAAATCATAGGGTTAAAAGTTTTCAAATCTTCAAAAAGGTGGAGGGTTATTTCTATGGGTGTAACACTCTATAGAATTTTCCTCAAACTGAATGGCTTGAAAGGAACTCAGAGTACTTTGCTTTAAATTTGTCATAACAATTTTTTGATAGCTTGATAATTTTCAAAATAGCGGCAATTTTATTTTCGTTGAAAGAATGCATGGAAAATTTTGAAAAATTAAAATCATCGTAAATCCTAAATCAATAGAGGAGAATGATACAATCTTCAAGAAAACCATAGTTTATGAAGGTCTACAATATGGCGGCAAGCAGAAATCTGTCACTCTTCTAGTTTAGGATTTAGAAATTTGATGACGTCACAGCCTCAAAAATAATAGATGCCGCCATGTTGAAACTAATCAAGATATCGAAAGATTTCCACGGCAGATTTACAGCAAAGTACCCTGATTCATTTCACTTTTTTAATTTTAATTTTTTATTATTTAGCAATGGTTGCCCCGTCAGTCTGCAGAGACTGCTTTTCAGGGGGCCGTGAAAAAATATTACAAAATTAAAAACCAAATTCACACATTAGTTATCCAATTACTTTAACACTAGATAAAATGAATTTCATTCTAAAGAAAAGTGAACAAGTTACCCTCTTAATTTCTCTTTCAGCTTCTTTTTGAAGGGACGGTGCACGTTTGACATCAAAGCTTAATTTGTTCCTATTCTTAGGCCCACGAAATGAAATAGACTTTTGTCCATTTGACATTTTGAAGAGAGGACCACGCAAGTCAGCTTTGGTGTTTCTTAGTCTCAATGTATCACATGCTGAGTTTTTTTACAAATAACTCCAACAGATATTCAGGAGCAAGACCATTTGTTGACTTGCAGATTACAGTCGCTATTTCATTTCCTTGAGTTGTTTAAGTTCCTGAAGTTCTTTCAAGTCATTTGATTCAAAGAATTTTACAGCCACATTTTTAAAGATTTGAACCCTATGTTCAAAAGCCAACAATTTTTCGTAAAGCGCTTATTTGTGATGAATTTTTCATACTCAAACGCCTTATTTGTTTTTTGCAGCATTCCAGAACTTGTCGTTACCAGACACAACGATACAAGAAAACAAATCAACGATACTATGGACACAAGTAATTACGTATCTCAGGACTCAAAAGAGGTGTTTTCGGAGTCGCACTCTTCGAATATAAGAGAACAAAGTTCGACAGAACCAATGTCGTTAGACGAAACTTCGTCAGGATACGTTGGGTCGAAACGAGGCGATAATTCAGATGTAAAAATTGAATTGAATCAAGTGGAACTGTCCGAACAGATGTCGCAAGAATCGTCATTAGAAATGTCCAAAGAAATGTCCGAAGAATTGTCCGAAAATGCGTCGAATGACATGTCCCAAGATGATACATTCACTAACTGCAGTTGTTCGAAAATGTCCATCGATGAAACGTTCTCACATAACACAAAAGACGGGATTTCTGATCAAAGTACTGTTAATGAAACAATGGCTGATTCACGCACCGAATCGAGGGTTTCTGGAGAAATGAGTGACTCTCGCGGGATATTTACGAATCATGATAGGGGCAATGAAAAAGTAGTCGAAACTGAAAGTGATAAAGACTCGGGAATCGCGGGAATTGCAACTCAAGGTGCGAGAATCACGCGAGAAGATATTGATATCACAGACACTAAGTGTACGAGCACGCCACGTAAAGTGCAAGAAAACTCGATAAAAACATCGAAAGTTGACATGCGAGATGACTCGGGTCTTATTTACACGAAAATTGAAACGAAGAACTCGATAAAGAGATTAACAGGAAATGCTATAAAATTGGAGAAAGATACGAGAATTCAACGCGAAAAGCCGCGGGAACCTTTTGTTTATGTTGAGAAAACGAACACATTATCGTTTAACGAGGACGAATCTTCATCTCATATTGATGCCAGTAGAGACAGTGGTATTTCCGAAGGCTCGAGTTTTCAAACGACAAATTCGAGTTTTCGGGCAAGCACAGCTATGCGAGATAATACCGATGATCATAGGCAACTGTCGCCAAGGTCGTCGAGTTTGAGCATTGAAGCGAGGCAATGGCTGGGAAAACGAGGCATCACAGTGAGCAATGAAAGTGAAGACGAGGGCCAGTATAGTGGTAAGTAACGATGTTTAAGTTTACGCGTATTTTTTTCTATAAGAAACTAAGAATTTAGGCCAGTACTGAAAATTTCTTAGAATTATCAGATTTTGAATACTCAGAGTTTCTTACGAGTTTCTAAGAGGTTCCATAACAATCTTCATGTTCACTACAGTAGAAACCCGCATAAAAGAACCTGTTTTTATAAGAACCTAGAGGCTGAAATTCAATCTTTAAAACCCCCTAAATAAGAACCCCTAAAAGGCTGAAACTGGGAAAGGTTCTTAGATAATAGCTTTAATGTAAATTATTGAAATGACAAGAATGCTTAGAATTCTTCACATTCTGATCAGACTTCTTCATTGGTACAAAAGATTTGTTCTCAAGAATTCTCAAGAAATCTCAAGAATTCTTGAGCTAGAAAACAGTGGTAATGTGTGCAATGCCTGCTCGTATATAAGAACCTTTTTAAGAACCTTACAGGCTGGAATTTAGAATAGCAGCCATTTAATTAAGAACCAATTCAGGCTGCCCAGAAAAAACCTAGGTTCTTTTATGCGGGTTTCTACTGTAGCTGTTCCCTCGTGAACATTTCAAAACAAGCTCTTTTCAAGCATTTCTAATGTTTAGGCATCACTCAAGTTCCTTAGGAGTAATAAGATACAGGAAACAAGTGAAAGTAAAGTAAAAATGTGTCAAGGATTTCCTTTATCAAAATAAATAGTTTTTCAAGTTATATTTTCCCAGTACTGGAGTTTCTTAATTTTTTGGCGATCAAAGAGTTGAGTTTCTTATGGGCAGTTTTTTATAAAGAAAAATACGTGTATACGGCTCCATAGTTTAGTGGAAGCGTCGCTAGAAATTTATGATTTGCGCTACAGTAAAAACCCGCGTATAAGAACCTAGTGGCTTAAGAACCTGCAGGCTGAAATCTTGCAATTAGACCCCCATGGTATAAGAACCCATTCAGCCTGAAATTTGAAATAGGTTCTTATTTGTAGAGATCATGGGGTCTTGTTCACAACAGAAGTTTGTGGAAGAATCATGAATTTTTATATTATCTCGTGAGGAGCTTAGGAGGGCTTTTCTTTGGATTTTACAGCAATTTCTGATTCTTCCACAAATTCTGTTGTGAATAATCCCTCATAAACCATTTTGAAACTAATCAAGATATCAATGAATTTCCATTGCAGATTTACAGCAAAAATCCCAAAGTTCCTTCCAGGCAATTTATTTAAAAGAAAACTGTAGTAGAATTTCACACTGACCTTTTTAAAGATTTGAGCTTGAGCTCTATCTCAATCGCTACTAAATTTTATCAAAGCACAACGTTGATATGGGGAGTAAATTATGTTGTGTCTGGTTAGAAATATTTCTTTTAATTTTTGATAGAAACTGCAAGCATGAGCCACGAAGAAGTAGTAACTCCACGTCCTTCAACTCTTACTGCCGATGACCTAAGCTACCTGTGTTTAAAGATACACCGTTCGTATTGGTGCAAATCATCCACCTTTTCAACGAATATCATGGGTGTACCTCATAACAGAGATCAGCAAAGAATGGAACACTGGTTTGCTGTTCCTAATGAAAGGTACGTTTGCATCTTTTGATAGTTGTTTTATGGAGAGGATAATCCTACCGTTACCTGAATGCTGGGTGTCGGAGCCGGGTTGGAGCCGAGACCCCGGAAAGGTTGGAGCCGAGACCCCGGTGACGAGCTTTTAATAGCAAAACTGAGTGCCTATGGACTTGATCTGGACGCCCTTCAACTCATAAGAAGCTATTTATCAAAAAGACAACAGAGAGTAAAGATCAACAGCTATTTTAGTGACTGGAAAGAAATTAAAGTTGGAGTACCGCAAGGGTCGGTCCTGGGGCCTTTGCTATTTAACATCTTCATAAATGATATCTTCTTTTTTGCATATCACACAAAGATATGTAACTATGCTGATGATACCACAATCTTTGCATGCCATGCGGATCTTGATACTATTGTTAGACAATTAGAAGCAGACAGCTCTGTGATAGTAAAATGGTTTTCTGACAACTTTTTGAAGCTAAATAATGATAAGTGCCACCTGATGATATTTGGTGATAAAAGCACCGAAACAACGGTCACAATTGGAAATTCAAGAATTAAGGAAAGTGATTATGAAAAGCTGCTAGGTGTGACTTTTGATAAGAAATTAAGTTTCAAAAAACATGTTGAAGATTTATATAAAAAGGCTAACCAAAAGCTTCACGCACTGGCTCGCTTGTCTAATTACATTGATCCTATCAAATCAGAAATTTTAATGAATTCCTTCATCAGGGCACAATTCAATTATTGCCCACTTGTATGGATGTTTAATGATAGGTCAACTAATTCAAAATTAAATCGCATTCACGAAAGAGCACTGCGATTGGTATGCAGAGATAGTATATCAGAGCTAGAAAAGTTGAAGAAAAAATATGTTACAATTCATCAGCACAATCTGCAATTGCTAATGCTTGAAATATTCAAAACAAAAAACAATCTAAATCCAACATTTATGAAAAACATTTTTACTGAGAGAAATATTCACTACAGTTTGAGAAGTGAGAATCATTTGCAGTTGCCGAATATAAAGACAACAACATACGGAATAGAAAATATTCAGTACAGAGGTCACCTTTTGTGGTCCTCGTTGCCAAAGGAAATTAAAGATTCCAACACATTATTTGAATTCAAGCGAAAAATAAAATTATGGCATGGAAATACTTGCATCTGCAGATTGTGCAAAGTTTTCATTAAAGATTTAGGGTTTTTGTAGGTTTTAAAGTAAAAAATTGTAAATTAAGTTTTAACTTATTTGTTGGCGTTAATTAGCTTATTAGCTATATATATTTTTTTTTATCTTGCCAACGTAAAAGAAATTGTTAATAATAATAATAATAATAGCATAGATTCCAAGTCTTTATACAGGCGTAAAAGGTGGGTGTAAGATTCATTGACCTATTTCTTCTGATTGAATGGCTTGAAAGAAACTTTAGATACTTATCTATAATTCTACCGTTGAACTTTTCAGAAATTTTGAATATTTTTGGAAATTACAGCGTATCTTACATTTCAACTCATTTGAGGATGTGACGTCATCAAATTTCTAAACCATAAACGAGATGGACAGACTTTTGCTTGATGCCATATTACGTCAAACAGTTTAGAAATTACAGTGGTTTTAAGTTTTTTTGAAAATTTTTCTTGAATTCTTGAAAAAGAAGGAAAACATTCCAATTCTGAAAATATTGAAGATTTCAGAAAATCCCAACGGTAGAATTATAGAGAATTAGCTAAAGTTTCCTTGAAGTCATTCAGTTCAAAGAAATAGGTCACTGAATTTTACACCAGCCTTTTTAAAGATTTGGAACCTATGCTGGTCTGGATGTGAGGTTCTTTGGAGATTCGCGTTTGGATTTCCAGTAGGGGTTTCAGTTTTGTTTTGCGCTTGTGGCTTTGTTGTTTCTTTCGGGTTTTCTGTTTGACGAGGTGGCTTCTTCCCGGTTGCGTTCTGGTTTGGCCTTGATGACACTTCATACATTTTTGCATATTTTTGTGTACTTTATATGTCTTAGTAAATTATAGTATGGTAAATGCAAATCGCCACAGGGTGGTTATGTATTTCGATCACTTGTAATGAGACCGAGAATAATGAGACCGATTTTAACAAACAAAATTTTCTGATCTAAGTTGATATGTTATCGACAAGAGCATTATCAGTTGATGAGAGCTGTAAATTTCAAACTTTTGAAAGTGTTGTGGCGCAGTGGTGTAATCCTCTAACTTTGCAGTCAGAACAATCAGGTGGACGGGGTTTGATACCAGGTAGAGCCCCAGCACTTGAGCGTCATGACAAGGGGTCGCGGACTCGATTAGGTCTTCTCTTTTTGCGATCCCAGTCAAGTACTTGGCGCTAAAAACACAACTTCACCCTCAAATTTTTAATCATTTTGACTCAACTGGTCTACCAAGAAATAGAGGCTTCACCTAGAGTCCAGAAAATATCACGGCTCCATGATTGTCTTATTTGGGGCAGATTTAGTAATCTTTCAAGGAACCAAACTTGTGGTTTAATTTGGCAACAGCAACTATAGATATAGTCGATAAATCTTAGGGTTATGAACAACGCGAGGAGTTGGAAATATTTTCTTATTTTGGCGTAATAAAATGAGGATAGACAAACGAAACAGGAAGTTTTGACTTTTTTTCTGAACTCTGGTTCGTTCGCAATAGAATACACAGGGATTCAAGGGACTGAATAAGTGCTCATTAGTCTCTTTGTAATTAATATCCTGCTCAAGGCAAGATGAAGGCAATTATAAAGACATGTGTATTGTATGAGCCTGTTTACACATTAAAGTAACAAGTTTTCAGCTGTGTATACCGTACCTGTCGCAGGATGCAAGCAAATAAGGACATACTCGATTTTTAAAGGCAGAGATGATTTCTCAATTAAGCTGAAATAACAAGATGTTTTATCATGATGAGTTCACAGAGGTTTGCTTTTGTACTTCGAGTTCGCTTTGTAAATAAAGTTGGGGCCGGGGGGTTTTGCTTGTAACCTTGTAAGACCAGTCGTAGATAATCCTGCGATCTAAGTATTGAAGATTGGTTGAAAGATACTGGCTGATCCAAGCACAGGAGGCCCTTGCGCGTGTTATACATCGAGCCGAGCAAGATACGAGATCAGTCTCAAGTCACGCTGAAAACCAACTTCGTAAGTAATCTCAAAACGAGGCTAAGTCAACAGGACTTAAAACCTAAGAACGAGGCTAATACGTTACAACGCGTATGTTACATTGAGGGTGGAGGGCTCATTTTTTCCGTCTGATTTCCTCTATCAACTCTTCCTGCCGCTTGCTGCTATGAACGCAGAGGCAATTCAATTCAATCTTACTGTTGTGTTGCCATTGTTGTCAATACCGAGGACTGCCCGTTTTGTCTCAGCATTTCGTTATGCTATGCTGGTAACGGTCAAAGCAGATCGACACCCCGGAAACCTATTGCCATGTGCGAGAATCTCTTTGTATCCTTGCTAATTCTTGTTTGGATTTAGCCTCACTACACAAGGACCCTCAACTTACGCTCATCTAATTGAAGTGAATTAATGTTGTTGTTGTCGCACCAGTTGAGCGCCTTATAGACAAACTCTTCTCAAAACGGCAAAAAATTCTCGCCAGGAACAAATTTGTTCTTGGACCAATCAGGATGCAATAACTTGATGGGATCGGCTGTTTCTTCTTCAATTCAAACTTCCCGCCAAGGGCCAACAAAAGCGTTCGAACAACGCGTTCGACTGAACTGCTGCAACGATCAAAATCTCAAAATAACGAGCGAATTTACGAGATCTTTCGCGTCCCCAAACAACCAAAATATCACTTATAGGTAGGAGTTTTTTGCTTTAATAGCTCGAAGAAACATTTATCTAAGTACTGATAGCTTGTTTTGCAGTGTAGCACTTCAGGAAAACCGCTTTTTGCGGCGTTTTAGGGTCGGTGGTTATGAGAAAAAATGGCGGATGAGTTAGGCCATGTCCGTTTCTGGAAGCGTATGTCCATGAGTCGTAGTTATAGCGTCCATCAGCCTATCAATAGCGATAACCTACGAACATATAATCAGTCTAGTTTGGATTGTGGCTGGATTAGCCGCCCACATTCTTTCCATAAACCAAACATGCTTTGTGCGCATGATCACAGGTTTCCAAGGAGATAACTGGTGCTTTGAACTTTGATGATTCGTATCTCCAACAACTGCCACAATAACGTGACATTATTCGTTGTGTTTTGGGTGAATCAGGAAATTATTTCTATTTAAAAAAAGTTTTACAACAAGAACTATCATAAGTATACCGGGTGTCCCAAAAAAAACGCAACGGATTCAAAAAATTCTGACGCAAGCTTTTTCAGATCAATAATAACATGGTTATTTTTATCTAAATCTGCAATGATTAGATTAAATTTTGATGTATATTTCAGAATTTTTGGTGACTTGATTGAAGAGTTAAAAATCAACAAACTTCAAATTTGCTGTCAGGGCAAAACCAGAGCTACCAGCATTAGTGCAAAGTATACTGTAAAATTAAAAGCATTGCAATATTTGAAACTTCGCATAATTACGAACAAGCACACAACTTCATTAAGAAACTGAACAAAGAGATCCTTTACTGATTCATGAGTTAGCCATTCTCAAGGGGGCTTTCAGTGTTCATTTATAATTTAAAGTATACATCTAATAATGGCCTAATCATTTTAGAAAAAGTAAGCAACCATCATGCACATTTAATAAGTACGACTGTGTTTTGACAGAAATCTTTATGAAAGTGTCTGTTCCTTGCTTAAAGAAATCGTGTGTTTATCAGCAATGCCTTGTAATTGCAGAGATATTCATGTTTTACAATTTGACATTATGATTCTGAACTCCTCCTACAGACATTTTCTGAATTTCTTCATGATATATACTCCAAACGCCTCAATTCAGAAAACGGAAATAAATAAAAAGTAAAATCAAACCCAACCTAGAAATTCTTAGGTATTTAGTTGTAACCTATATTTCGTACTGTTTATTTTGTATTTAAATAATATTTTGTTATCTGTAGCCGTAGTTGACCATGTATCAAATGATATAGCGTCTTGATAAAAAGAAATAAAAAAAAAGATTCACCATTGTTAATACAGCAGCTCTGGTTTTGACCTGGGGGCAAATTCGAAGTTTGCTGATTTTTAACTCTACAACCAAGTTACCAAAAATACTGAAAAATATATCAAAATTTAATCTTATTATTGCAGATTTGAATAAAAATAATCGTTGGATCATGAGTATGAAACACTTTACATTATAATTGTTCAAATCTGTTGCGTTTTCTTTGGGACACCCGGTACTACAAGATTATTTTTAGAATAGCTAAAAGGTCTATAGGTAGATAGTTTTTCTGCGAATTGTAAGTATTATGGAATTGTAAATGGTTGTTTTGAGCTCCCCTAAAAGTTTGTATACATTCTGAAAAGCAGTTTATTTGAAAGGAAATTTCATGTGGTCGAAGTTTACTTGGGCTTGCTATAGTTTTAGTGGAAGTGAATTGGCACCGTAAATCGCGTTCGAATCGTAAGTATTTTGATAACCCCCTGAATACATAGCTGGATGGTGCATGGAAGGCTTGATTCATTGAATGTACGGTTGAAGTGTGTACTTTCTCTACCTGCTCATTTTTTCGTGTTTGCTAAGAAGGAACATGCCGAAGTAATTAGCTGCATATTGTTGGTATTCGTGATGAAAGGGAATTCGGTAATTGCTCTCATGTCGGGAGAGAAAGAATTCTCATGAGGTAGAAATTTTTTGCAATGAAGAAGTATTGATATTTTTGGTAGTTTGCTGAATACAGAGCATTTTTGATGAAAGGGAATTCGGAAATTGATCATGTCGCGAGAGGAAGAATTCTCATGAGGCAGCGAGTTTTTGCAAGGAAGTTTTTGATTGCTTGGTGGTGGTTTGACTGAGTACAAAGCACTTTGAGGGAGAGACACTAGGGAGAGAAACTAGCGATGTTCGGCGAAACAGGATTCTCATGATACAGACTCCTTTTACATGGACGTTTCTGACAAAAGCATTTCTGACGTAACCAAATAATTCTGACTACCACAGCAAATGTTGACAGCCACACCAATTAGTTTCACTGTGCATTTGAAATTTTCTTGTTAGGAGAAGGAGAGATATAAGTACTATTTCTGTACCTGCTCAGATAGAATTTTTTCACGAGGAAAGTTGTTGTAACTTTAGCAGTTTGACCGAATACCGAGACCATTCAAGCAGAGATCAAAATTACTTCTGATTAGAAGGAGGACAGTTGAAAAGGAATTTGCTAAATACTACAAGAAGAACTTCATAGACAATTTTAGGGAGTTTTGGTTAGGGAGTTTAGGGAGTTTAGGGAGTTTTGGTTTATGAAGACAATCGCGAGCGCACTGAAAGGCGTTAAGAAAACTTGAAAAAGTTCATCCCTAAAATCATCAAGGAACATTATTGGGCTCATAAATTTTTCAGACAATTAAGTCTTGCCTTGAAGAAGAATAAAGGGAGATGCCTTCCGTGGAATAAGAATATGAGCAATTCTGCCCCGATGAGGGAAATTCATTTGTTTAAAGATAAACATTTATAGCGTACTTGGAACATGTATACATCCAAAAAGAGAAACTGCCTTGGTTTGTAAATGAATTTTAAGCCGCTAAACGACGAAGGAAAGAAACACTACTTGCAGAAGATGCATTAACCTTAAAGTTAGAAGGGTCAAAAAGGACGTTTTATTGCTATAGATCAAATTTGCCTCTTGCAGAACACACATTCTGCTTCATAAATGTCAAGGAATGTAAAATTTGAATTTTTCTCTGGGATTTTATCGCATGTTCGTAAATTACTGGAATTCGTTAGCAAAATTATTAGCAATACAGCGCATGGTATCAGGAACCTCTGCAAGGTTAACGTCGATAGACTGATAATTATTTACGTTGATAGAACGCTGAGTTCTACTGAATCAGCTTCGAATTAATAACAGCAAACAGCACATGCAAGGAAAGAAGAAGCTATTATCGTGAATTCGCCACGAAGGCTTCGAGGCACAAGAAATATGATGCAAAGAAATCCAGATGCGAAGCCTTAAACATTACAGGGTTTTAACTACATATCATTATGTCGCATTGAGTATATTTTGAAGTGAAAAGCAAGCGGGTTTCAGTTGATGTAATGTTTTCAAATGCTGTGGATTATTCTGGACAAGATTCTGGATGCTGTTTTCCAATTGAGTCGCATTTGTAACAGCTTTGGTCATTTGTCCAGATTATGTGGCGCTGTGAAAAGGTGATGCTAGAAACTGGAATTTAATGTGATTTTCGTTTGTGATTGTTCATAATTGTCCTTCGTTCCTCTATACAAACTCCAACTACATTGTATACCCTTTATGTTCCTAACTTACCCTTGCTAATACTAACTCGGCTAGTCTGGACTTTAGTGGACCAGCTTCCAATTTAGGGACGTTATGTGTTATTATTATTTTATTATTATTATTAAATATCTATTTACAGTAGGCTAAAAAAATGAATAGCTAAGTTACAGCTAATTAAGGTCTACTATTTACAATATATATAATTTACAATAAAACTATTAATATATCTTACAGACAAATCAGAGTTAAAATATATCATGTTAGAAACCCAACTTGCGGGATATATACTTTGCAAAGCCTACAGTTGCATTTTCCACCATTCTAACATCTAATTCGTTTTTTGAACATAGGAATTAGACTTATGGCATTTCGTCCCTTGTTTCCCTGCGTTCTTTGATTTGCAGATATCACTTGCTCACTAGGGACTCATTTCATTACTCTTATAAAGTGGGCCCCCTGTTCTGCAGCCTCGGTCTCATCATGATTCTAGGATTTGCGTTTGTTTTTGCGAAGTTTCTACTTGACCTCATCTGATCTGTCTTGCTGTGTGGTGAAGTAGGACGTGGCTCTGGCACCAATCGTTATTTTATTTCAGCAGATATGGTCGAAAGAGATGTTCGGTAAGTACACTTAAAGTTTTTCGTTGAACTTTTGATTGCATTCAAGAATCTTTGGGTGGAGCTACACAGTATCTTTGCAATATATGGAAAGCGTCGAGAATGGCGGAAGCAGCGGATAGCTTTGCTTTTGGCTTAGGCTGTGTTAGGCCTGTGTCTTATCTGCCATGCCAATGTGATGTCGTACTCATCGACTTGCTGCGTAAGCTGTTGTTCAAATGTTAAAGTATGTGCGAGAACACCGTTGAATTTAGAGAACTCGTTCTCACAATGTATAATAAAAAAGTTGTATCACATTGACGAAAGCAAATTTTCTCAGTGGGTGAGAACCAAAAATAGCCTACGGTTGTTTTTCTGTTTGCAATGCAAATGGAAGATACAAAAATTGATAAGTTTGAGAGCAAAACTAGAAAAAACAGAAAGTGGTTTGACTGCCACTGATAACAGGGCTGCAACAAAAAATTTATTTGAAAATTTTCTGGAATGGGAAAAGGAAAATTGTGACCCGTTGCCCAAGCCCAAGCAAAGTAGAAAACGTACCTTGTCAAGCGAAAATCTATCTGACATAGACTTAAATGTCTTGAAAAAAGCAAGCAAGGAGTTATTCAGGGAAAGAGGAAAGAAGAATAAGAGAGCAAAGGAGAGGTCAACTGCTTCAAAAACAGTGAAGGTATAATTATGAAATTAACTGATTTTGTTGAATTAAGTCGTTTTTTCTTGTTACAGGCCCCCCTTGGTGACTCTTGGTGACAACTTTAGGCTGGAGAGTTTATTTACAATAAATGGTGCAGTATTTATTGATGAACAGTTTATTGCAAATGGGATGTTTTATGTTTGAAGTTTGCATGAACTAGACTGGGAGTTACAAGACAATAAATTCTACTAAATCTATATCTATTGGTGTTCCCCAAGGATCAATTCTGGGACTGCTGGAGTTACTGTTTTATGTAAATGATTTGCCTGCAAACTTCCCTGCTGAAGTTGCTATGTTTGCAGATGACACTACAGTATTATCACATGGAACGTCCCATTTGTTAGTTTCATGTCAGATGTTCACAGTAATCTTAATGAAATATGCAGTTTCACATCCAAAAACCAGTCAGTGTCACATCCAGGGAAAAGTAAAGCCTTGTTATTCAGCAAACACAGTCAAGCAAGCTGTACAGCTGACCCTGCCTTACTAGTCTAAGCTGAATGGTGTAAAGATAGACCATGTAAGATCATACAGATGTCTGGGATTTACACTGGACAAGCACCTTTTGATCAGTCTGATCATAAGAAAGATTCATGCAGGAAGTTGAACTATGGACTCTCAATTATCAGGATAGTAAAAGAGTACCCCCGTGATGGAAATTTGCAATTGCTGAATCACATTACTGTTCTCATGTTTTGCATAATCTCAGCGCTAAGCAATTGGATACTCTTTTGAAACTTCAGAAAAACGATGTGCTCAAGTCGTGTTTTATGTTAACAGAAGAAGCAGAAGAACCTCTCTTGATACAACTTAACTGATTACCAATCCTGCAAATAGAATTGTATGCTTGCTTGCTTGTGTTTAAGATTATTAATGATATGGGACATACTGTAGATATTTATCTATTTAGCAACAAGTGCATCAGAGGTACATGAACACCTTACACGCTCCTCAGCCAGGATGCCTCTTCAGATCAAGAGGTGCAGGGACTATTGATGTCAAAACGCTTAAATTTTATTGAACAAAAGTTTTGAATTCTCTTTACGTAAAGGTATAAGAAAATGTGTTATCATACTCCCATTTTAAAACAAAGTGTATGTCTTATATGGAAAAATTCAAAAGTGCATCTTGAAATAATCACAAGGGCACAGGTAGTGATAACATGAAGATTATCATGGAGCCTCTAAGAAACTCAGGAGAACAAAATCTATTACATCTTTCCAGGATCTTTAATAAGGAGTTTTAGGTGCAGTGCTGGTTGGTAGTTTCTTACATTTTAGTTAATTTTTGTGCCAGAGGTTTCTTATGAGTTTCCTATACTTCTAAATGCTCTTGGTGTTGAGTTAGATCATGCTGTGCACACTTTCAATAAGAAACTAAGAATTTTGGCCAAAACTGAAAGTTTCTTCTGTAAAATTATCAGATTTTGACTACTTGGAGTTAGTGTGTGAGATTCTCAAAGGTTCCATATAGCAATCTCCATGTTCATTACCTTGCCCTCCTGAACATTTGAAAACAATGCTTTTGAAGCCATCAAATTTTCTGACATATACCTGGTCCTTTCCCATGTTTAGACATTGAATATTTAGACATAATATTAAGCGAAAAAGGGTGACATTTGGTAATAATACTATAGACTAGAGTGTTATAAAACATTCTCATATAATTGGTTTCTTCAGAAAGAAAATGATTGTATGGTCTGCAGGAGTAACATGGGTTGGGGTTGAGTGAGTTGTGTTAATTGTGGGAAATTGTAGGATGTGAACTGTTCAATAATCTTTCACAACATCAAACAATTAAGCTCCAACAGATGTGGTTATATAAAAACTATATCGTAAGTTTTTCTAAAAAATCTTACCTTGATTTTTAGCTTTCTCCCTGTTGGAAAAATTTCATGGCCGAGATTTCTTCCAAAACAATAGAAGAAAAGATCTGTGGCATAGGCTTCATGGATTCCACTCTGAGTAATGAGTTACATTTTTTAAGATGCCTTTGGAATCACTGCAAATTTTTATCATCAATGTTTGAATGCTTAATTTCCCGGGGGGGGGGGGGAGTACTTAGTGTATTTTTCCGACGGGAATGTGCCATTTTTAAGGGTATCGTTTTCACCAATTTTTTCTAGCACAGGGTATCAAAATGAGGCAATTTTTCTAGAGCAGGTTGTCAAAACATGTCAAAGGGGAACATTCTACTAGATTGGGTCATTTTTCGGTCAATTTTCATGTTTTTGAGTTTATATTTCACAAATTTTCTCTAGAACAGGTTATCATTTTGAGCAAAAAATTCTGGAGCAGGGTCAAAACAAATTTTCATGGGCACACCCCCTACAAATTTGAGTCAAGTACCCCCCCCCCCCCCCCGGGCTTAATTTTCATGAATTTGTTTCTCATTTTTGTGCAAATTGTTGATTTTCTGGTAATGGGTTGCAAGTAGCTTTTCACCTAAGGATGCAGCATGACATTCCTTGGTCAAATCCCCCCAGGATTGTTAAAGATTCAGAATTTGAATCCATCTTCTTAAGAAGCTCCTTGTCGTCATTTCTCTTATTGTCATATATGAGCATTTACTTTTTGGATTTTCAAAATTTTATGTCCAGAATATGAAATTTCAGCATTGTGGATTTCTGGTTTGCAGAAATTTCAGGATATCACTTCAGACTCAAATTATCAGATCCACTTCAGATCCTAAACCACACAGTATTGGTGTTCATAGTTGCAAGGTGGACTTGTCTGTTATCAAGCCTGTGACATAACTTGTTTAAACTATACATCATTCGATTTGTCATTAAATGGGTTGTATTTTTAAGCCAAAAAAATACTAATATCTAAAAATTGTGCGTTATACATCTGAAAACATGAAACTTGGACCCCCTTCTAGAATCTCCCTGCCCCAGATAAGTTCCATGTAAATCTCAAGGAGATTTTGCATTCTCAACATATCAATCTTCTAGCAAAGCATGTCTCAAATTTCCTGTACATACCTTAGCTTCTAGTACATACCTTTGCCCTTTGCTCCCTAGACTTGCCCCAAGTCTATTTTGTCAACTGTAATAGGTCTATCTGAAAGAACACCACAAAGTGCTTATTGGACGTAAATATCTGTATGGTCTGTATGATGAAAGGGAAGAAAAAATGGGGGAAATTGCTAAACTTTGATTGGCTTTCACGGGAAAACTATAGGTCTGATCCGCAAGCGGATGGTCGCTACCCTAAAAATATCATAAACCGCATCCTGATTACGGGGGTCGCAACCCTATTCGACTGCGCATGCGCCAGGAATTACCCCTTTTTGCTCCTAAATTTGCAGTTTTCTATTGATTCCCATTCAAAAAATGGTCACTATCAAGTGCCAGATAAAAATCATGAAGGGGCGTTGGAGGGCAGTTCAGAGGTTGACAAGGGGTACATTGCCACGGCGCATCCGAATTTTGGGGTTTCGGGAGAATCGGGGGTCATTATGATGTCATAACAGGGGGTCAAACTTTTTGGTGTGTCGATTTTCCGACCAGTCGCTACGTTTGGAGTCGATGCTCCATGGTTACGAGTCGGATTTCGAAACGGTAAAAAGTTTTCAAGAGACCAGTCGTCTGGGAGTCGAATGCTGCAATTTGGGGCTCAATATTACCCCCAGGGGCAGAACGCAGGGGCCGTGAAAATGGGGAAAAATTTTGGCCGACCCCACTTTCGGCCGTAACTCCGTTTTGGGAGGGGTAAATTGCTTCGGCATGCCAAAAAACGACGGGAAACCGTATTCTTTCACTAAAACACTTTTAATCTCAAATTTATCTCAAAAACTCGTAGAATAACGAGCCTTTCTTTTTTTCAAAGCTGTGGGGAAAATCCAAAAATTTTCCACTTAGGCCCTCTTTGCTCTCAAATGGATTGGGCTCGTTTTCCTACTAAATGCACTTGCTAACTCGAGGTTAATGATTAAATACCTTAAAAAGGGTTGAAATAACGTCCTCCAAAAGTTTGTTTTGAGTTTCGACATTTATTCGCTTCAGAATCGTTCAAAGTCGATCGGGCATTTAATATTTATGCAAAGCTTCGGTTCCTCCATGTTTATACGAATCAATTCACCGCCAGGCATTATCGCGAAAGCGCGAAAATAAACGTCAATAGTCTCGTTTCTAGAATGGTGCCTCTTGATTGGTTTAAAAGACAATAGGCATTGTTTTTGGCCTCATTCTAGCAATTTGATTGGTCAATATGGATCCACACCATATTGGCCTAAAGTGGCTACACTTTATAAGAGTAATGAAATGAGTCCCTTATTGAGCAAGTGATATCTGCAAATCAAAGAACGCAGGGAAACAAGGGACGAAATGCCATAAGTCTAACGTAGTTCGTACTTTTGGCAGTTGAGCGTCATCACCATGCCTTAGGCAGTACCTAATATTGCGTTGCATGAAAATATCCTTCATAAATAGTGGTTTCAGACCGGCTTTTGTTTTATGAATTTCAGTCATGAGCAACTGTAGGTTTCTTACATGGATTGGCACCGATTTAGATTGCTCCAGGAGAAAACCGAAATCATTCTCGTAATCTTTATATGCAATGCGTAATACCCTTTCTTGAATATGATTTATTCTATGATTCAAAGCTCTATCATAGAACATCCAAACAAGCGGACAGTAGCTGAAATGGGACAAAACGAACGCCCTCATAGGGTAAGGGTTAGAGTCAGGGGTAAGGGTTAGAGTCAGGAGGGTTAGGTTTGGGTAAGGTAGGGTTTGTTAGGGTTAGTTAAGGTAAGTTAAGGTAAGGTTAGATTAATAGGGTATTTACGTGAACATTGCCAAGAGATATGACATAAAGCTGATCCGCTAAAGTGCAGTTGTCCCACGAACTCTTACCCTGACCAAATAACGTACAACGTGAACCACAGTCGTGACCTTGTAAGGATTGCAGTAGACTCGATTCAGTAGACTCGATACAGCAAGGGGTGAGTTCGTGTTCGTAGGGTGAGTGACCGAGCGGCTTAAACAGTCTCCGTCAGGGGATTGAAGTTAAGCTCCGTCGAGTGAGGTCAAACACCGGATGGGTGACCTCTCGGAGGCCTGACCTCGCAAAACTCACTTCGTCTTCCTTCGGAAGGGACGTTAAAGTAGGGGTCCCATGCCGCATGGGACCATGCCTGGATGCGGCATGCATAGTGAGCCTAAATTAGCTTTAAATAGCTAGAAATCCTTTCAGCCCACTTAAAATAAGTCACTGAAAAAAGGGTGACTTTTGTAAAAAAAAGGATACAGTTTTGTCTGAGAAAAAGCTATGTGACAGCCTCAAGAATGGAAATCACACCTTCAACGCAGCAAACTGTAATTTTTTCCTTTGTTTGTTTGTTTGTTTGTTTTGATTTGATTAAGTGAACTCAAAGGTGTAAAATCTGTTCCTTAGAAAGGCCAACCGCTTTTGTCTTTTCAGTAACCGGAATCTTTTGCTATACGAAATTTACCCTTGCTTTTGTGATGTCAGAGCATGGGTGGCTAGACACTGCTGGTGTGCTTCTATGGAGGAGCGCTGCAACTAATATATACCTGTGGAGGAATATTTTCTATAGTTCTGCGGAGGAGGTAATGAAAGACCGAAAGAAAGAAAACGTTTCTTTCTCTCAATCTCTTACGCTAGTTCCTCCATAATAGTAAATAATGTTTTTCTCTGCAAAAGAACAACGTTGTGTGCATCAAGCGCAACTGTGGCGTCTAAGTACCCATGGTAACATTGGTAACATGTTTGGTAACTACTCATGGTTTAACTCATGGTTTTCTTTTCAAAATTAACCCTGTCATTTGATTTTTTTCATTTAATATTATTTATACACAAATTAACCTTTCGGCAAATTAAAGTATATAACAACTATTTACAATGATAAAAACCTTATGAATAGAAACCTACAGCTCTATAGAACTTAATCCTTGCTGTTCTTCCAGGGAGTTGTGTTTGGCTTGAGAGTCTAGCTCTTTAGATGCGTTTTAAGTTGTTTTTAAAACGATCAAGTGTCGGTAACTCACGAATTTCAGCAGGTGTATCATTCCATGCCTTGAGAGCTGCGTAATGGAATCCCTTTTTTTTTGCAAATTCAGTCCTATATCTAGGGATCTGGATATCTTTACAGTGCCTCGTATTGTAGGTCGAGTTTCTTTGGTTCCCAGCTTTTTGTTCATTGATCTCTCATGTGTCATACATCTCCGTTCATTCAAACGCCTTCAAAAATTTGTAAGCAATTCAATTCAGTGCGATCAACTTATTCCTCAAAAATTATGTTATGTAGGTGGAAAAATTCCTGTTGTTTTAAGTGAATGCAGGTAGGGGATTAGACTTGCCCCAAGTCTGTTTTGTCAACTGTAATAAGTCTAGTACCTGAAAGTTCTATTACGAAACACTTTTTCTATTTCGCTTTTCCCTTCCCTTCCCTTTCCCTTCCCTTGTGACAGTTGACGAAATAGACTTGGGGCAAGTCTAGTAGGGGATAGTCAATAGACCTTTTAACTATTCTGAAAAGAATCAGAATCGAACGCTATTTTGCTACATTTTGTAGAATTTTCGAATATGTGCACAATAGTGATAGAAGCTCTATCGCCACTCGATCGAACGTCGCATATAAAAATGTATAAAAATTACGTTCGATCCAGGCTCTTTTATCGAATGGCTAAAAGGTCTATTGATGGATTTCTGCATTTCTAGCAAATCAATTTCTTTTTTGTAGGGTTAACCGACTACATACATTTTTCGAAACCTGGAAAGGTCTTAGGAAGGAAAATTCAGATGAGCATTTTGAAGATGCGGAAAAATCAACAGATGTAAGTTTATTTTAGTGTGTCCGAGTGGAATCATTTTAGAATCGATATGACTTCACAGTTGTATAGACCAGGCTAGGAATGAGGTACGGGTCACTTCTAAGCGGAGAAATTTAGATGGGTATTTTGAGGTACCCATGACCCTAGACATCTTGGAACGTGATGGTGATCAGCGATCTGTTGGGGTTAAATCGGGGGTTAAAGTTTGACCACTCTGAGCAAGCACCTCTGCGGAGGAGAACCAAGGTTTTCCTTTTAAATGGCGCACAGGATGGCTTAGATCTGACCAAATTAAGCTAAAAACCACTTTATAAAGAAGTTAGATGCTGAAGGATAATTAGTAGCTTCTTCAAACAATGGTCACGTGACATGAGATCACCCTTTTCCTTATATGGTAACTATCAATAAATGGCCAAAAATGTGTTACGAAAAGAGGAAAATGCGACTGGTGTCACTTTTATGTTTTACTTGGAAGTACTTGCACCATGGTCAACGTACCAAATACTACGTAATAATTTAAAGGAAAGTATCCTTGATACTCCGTGTCACTATTATCGCCATTTTCGTCGCAATCATCAAAGGAAATGTCATCTTCCACTCTACCAGCAATTCTTCAATGCCTTCTGGGAATGCACTCTCAGTCCACTTGATTTCAAATGTTCTTTCCCATCCATGCTGAGATATATCGCCTATTCTATCCTGGATTCTTGCGATAACATTTGCACGTAAAGTATGCATTGGTATGTAGGAAGCAATGATGTATGGACTACTTTGTTTTGAATGAGGCATTTCTGTCAAAAAGCTTCTTACAAGCGATATTCACATTATTCTGACAACATCCATATAAAATGTAAGCAAATTTAGCAATTCTTCTATTAATCTTTCTTTGATACGCAACGAGATGACCCAAAGGCAATAAAAGTACTGATAAATTTTAGTTTTTAACAACCCCTTTGCAATATGCTAATTTGAAATTTCGAAGAGAAGGAAGAGATGTAATCGTTGCCCGTAAATGCGTGATGGAGTCCTGCTAACATGAAAGTTCCTAAAAACTTTACCAAGTAGATATGAAAGTGTAGATATAGTCACAGACACATGCCAAGAGCACCCTGTCAAATCAAATGAAAAAAGTAAGAGAAGTTGTTTTGGCAGGATAATTAGTCAGCCAGCTAAATCAAAAAGGGCTTTTAAAAATGAAAGAAACAAGGGTCGACTGATCAATTTGATTTTCGAGACGATCTCTACAAATCGTTAAAAAGCCCTCAATATTATTTGTTGCACAGAACCTTTTTTCTAACCATAGCTCTAAAATAATGTCTTCGAATGAAACGAATGCAAAAATGCTGACTACCAACCAAGAAGAAGCTGAAACTTATTTTTGCATTGCCTTCATGCTTTGGAAAAGAAGCCAAAGGAATCCATCAAGTCACAATCAGCTAATATACACATCTTGGTGATAGTTTTGTCAAAAGTTCAAAGAAAGACAAATGTATACTTGGCTTTTGGAATAGGATTCCACAGAAAAGGAGTCAAACTCCAGTGATATATCGATGCCTGAGTGTCAAAATAAATGTTTACCTGGATCTCAAGCATTTACAGTCGACGATTACTTCTTTAGCATGTTGGAAAGTGGTTGTTGAAAAGTAAAAAAAATCCGTATTTTTACTGCCCTTGGCTCATCTCGTTCCGTATCAAAGAAAGAGTAATAGAAGAACTTGCTAAATGTGCTTAAATTTTATATGTTGTCAGAGTAATGCGAATATCGCTTGTAAGAAGCTTTTCGACAGAAATTACCTCATTCGAAACAAAGTAGTAGAAGCATTGTTGCCTCCTGCATACCAATCATCTTTGCGACTGCATACTTTACGTGCAAATGTTATCGCGAGAATCCAGGAACCTCTCAGCCAAAAGAATACTTATACGCGTTATATCTCAGCATAGATGGGAAAGAACATTTGAAATCAAGTGGACTGAGAGTGCATTCCTAAAAGACGTTGAAGAATTGCTGGTAGAGTGGAAGATGACATTTCCTTTGATGATTGCGACGAAAATGGCGATAATAGTGACACGGAGTACATATCAAGGATATTTTCCTTTAAATTATTACGTAGTATTTGGTACGTTGACCATGGTGCAAGTACTTCCAAGTAAAACATAAAAGTAACACCAGTCGCATTTTCCTCTTTTCGTAACACATTTATGGCCATTTATTGATAGTTACCATATAAGGAAAAGGGTGATCTCATGTCACGTGACCATTGTTTGAAGAAGCTACTAATTATCCTTCAGCATCTAACTTCTTTATAAAGTGGTTTTTAGCTTAATTTGGTCAGATCTAAGCCATCCTGTGCGCCATTTAAAAGGAAAACCTTGGTTCTCCTCCGCAGAGGTGCTTGCTCAGAGTGGTCAAACTTTAACCCCCGTTTTAACCCCCTAAACCCCAACAGATCGCTGATCACCATCACGTTCCAAGATGCCTAGGGTCATAGGTACCTCAAAATACCCATCTAAATTTCTCCGCTTAGAAGTGACCCGTACCTCATTCCTAGCCTGGTCTAGTATTTCTTATAGAAGTGTTCTATCCATGCTGGCCATCCGTGTAAGGTAATGTGTCCATGTAAGTACAGCTGCGTATAATGATAAACAAGTAAATAAACTAAAATATAAGCACTTTGATGCGAATTGAAATAAGCACGACGTTTCGAGCATAGCCCGTTATCAAGCCAATCAGCTGCGTATACACTCTTGTCAAAATTTGCTGACGCGATGCTGACGAAGAGCCTGGAAGAGCGCACTGTGATTGGTAGAATTTAACTGATCACATGCACAACTAGGATTTAAATTTCACAACAAGGCTGCCTGCTGTGAGACTTCGGGTTCAGCTCTGGAATCGCAACCGCAAGTAACAGTCTGTTTATATTAGAGGTGGCTATCTTTTTAGTACTACGGTTAAATGATCACATGAAATATCACGTGAAAATAGCAAAGTCGCTGTACTTACATGGACACATTACCTTTAAAGCACATATGTCACGTTAGCAATTGGTCAATACAGCAAACAAGTTTGGAGTGGAATTCCATTGTTTCGTGACTTTTTATTTCTGTTTCATGAATTTTCATTGCAATGAAAATTCTGCCTCGATCCTGTGCTTTGTAATAAACAATAGAGAGAATTGTATTGCATGAACCAATCAGCTTCATGACATATGCCCTTTAAGGCTGGTTTTCCACTATACGACAAATGTAGCGCCACGCAAAATAGAGGTCTCAAATCTTTAAAAAGGTCGGTGTAGAATGCTATAACAATTTTCTTTGAATTAAATGGCTTGGAAGGTACTTAGGGTGTTTTGCTGTAGATCTGCCGAGGAAATTTATTGACATCTTGAGTAGTTTCAAAATGGCGGCGTTTATTAAATTTGAGGCTAAGACGTCATTAAGTTTCTAAATCCCAAACTAGAAAAGCTACAGATTTCTGTTTGCCACCATATTGTAGACCTTCATAAACTATGGTTTTCTCGAAGTTAAGATCATTTTTCTTCTGTTGGCTTGGCTTAGGATTTACGATGATTTAAATTTTTTCAAAATTTCCATGAATTTTTTTGAAAATAAGTAAATTGCCGCCATTTGAAGAAAATCAAGATATGAAAAACTTTCCACGGCAGATTTACAGCAAAGTACCATAACTTCCTTTCAAGCCATTCAATTCAAAGAAAAATGACATAGAACTTTACACCCATCTTTTCAGAAATTTGAAAGATTTGAGCCCAATGCTGCAACGCGACAAACGTCTAGCGAAAATTGTGGACAAAAGTTTGTCGCAAGAAAGTAGGATTGTTTCCAACTACATTTCGACAGAAAAATAGTTCGCTCTGCGAACAGATGACCTTTCCTAAGGGAGCTTACACTCGAAATTTGTCGCATCACGCTACATTGGTCACCTAATGGGAAAATGGATTCGATGTTCGGTCTGTGTTTACGGAAAGACGGGGCAGTTACAGTAACTTGACATTTGACTGAACCCATATTTGGATAGCTCAGTTGGTAGGGCACCTGGGCTTGGACAGCCAGAGGTCTTGGATTCCAGCCTTGCTCAATTCCGTTCAAAAACTCGCACAATCTTCAAGTTATTGAGCGAAGAATCCGACCGATAGGGATCAGTAGTTTGCTAAATCACGTGGAGATTAACCGATTGGTCCCAATAAAGTGATGTTTGAAAAGGATTATTGTGAAGCATTGATTTTCACGATTATGTTTAAAGGGGCTCCGTCGTCAAACAGTAAACAAATCCGTAAACTCGCACGTGTCGGGGATTATCCATTGTTCATCCATTGTTCTATGCAGTTTGTTTGGTGGCTTCACCCAAGCCACCAAAAAGTGACCGTTAAAAATCCACTTATATCCGAGCAATCGTAGAAGATATGAATGTTTGGTTTGTTCCTTAGTGAAGTACAAGGATTAATGCCCAAACAGCAACTTTCAGTTTGAAAAAAATACGAAAATCCTGTGTGATATCACCTTTCAAAAAACTGCAAAAATCATCGTTTTGTTTACATTTTGACGACGGAGCCCCTTTAAGTTGTGTTCCTCTTTCCAACAGGGGCTGAGTATAATTGACGATACATTTGCACGTCCATCAGTTGAAGAATTGCTAGTCGATCGATTCGAAGTGGGTATCACCAATATACTTTGCCCAACTTTGTATCATAATATGTGATTTCTTTTCTGAATGATTGCTTATTTTATGTGAAAGTTCACATCGAGAGTTACCTTGGGTACCAGAGTCAACAAAAATGAAAAATAATAAATAGTAGAAAATAAAGAAGGCTTTCTTCTTTCTTTCTCTCTCTTCCTTCTCCACATTTTCCTTTCTTTGATTCTTGAAGCTCTGGTACAGGGTAATCGAGAGTAACCTGTCTTGGAAATTGTGAAAGTTGATAGCTGATGTGGAATTTTCCATTGCTATATTTCCAGCGAAACTTCCCAGGAGATTGGCAATTTATATTTGTGACTACCGATGTTCAGTTTTATAGGTTGGAAGAGAGAATCACCCCTTATACTTCTTATTTCACATAATTCATATTCTTAATTATATCGCAAACTTAAAATACAGTAAAAGCCTGCGTAAAAGAACCTAGTGGATTAAGAACCTGCAGGCTGAAATCTTGCAATTAGATCCCTATTGTATAAGAACCCATTCAGGCTGAAATTTGAAATAGGTTCTTATTTGTAGAGATCATGAGGTCTTATTCACAGCAGAAGTTTGTGGAAGAATCGTAAATTTTTATTATATTATTTGATGAGAAGCTTTTGAAGGCCTTCCTTTGAATTACATAAACATTTCTGATTCTTCCAAAATGCTGTTGTGAATAATATCTCATAAACTCAAGTTATGTGAACTGCCATTAATAATAGGCCTCAAGTTTGAATCTGAAGAAAAGAAATTCCTCAAAGCCTTGAATAAAATAAGAACCAATTTAAGAACCTGAACAGCCTCATTTCCCATTAAATACCCAAAACATAAGAACCTACAATCCTGGACATAAGGTGTTGAGAAAAAAGTGCCTTTCCCCTCTTTTAAGACCTCACTACCGATATTCTGTCAAAATGTTCATTTTACCCCTTTCCCCCATCTCAATGTTGGTTTTTTGGGATGAGTAGTCATTGCAGGTATCACATTTTACAATATCCCCTCAAACAACATTGAATTGGGGGAGCAGGGGGTCGCTATATGGAAAATTTAGCAAACTGCCGAATATTCTCAACCCTTATGGCCAGGATTGTCTTTGGACCATCGAAAATCGCTCCTTAATTAATGCGTGTTAAATCAGTCGTTACAACTGATTTTAATACCGAAATTGAAAAATTTGATAGATGCACCATTTCTTGACTTAAGGCTTGTAGGAAAGTGAGGTCATATGTCTGATTCATTCTTGAATCCATAAATCAAATGATTCTAAAATACTTTAAAAACGGGAGCTGATGAAGTTTCCACACACAAATTACATCATGGTCCATCACGGACGGATCTCGCCTGAGATTCTTGCCTGTATCAAACTAGACAGGCAAAATAATGCTTAGAAAGTCAATAATCCTCCTGAAGCGTGGAAATTTCATAAATAGTTAATAAAACTTATGAAGTAATGGTAGCTCATCATAGTTTCTTAAACAATTACAAGTAACCAAAAATATTTCCCAACGGGTAACGCACGGGTAACGAAACGAGTAACGAAAATTTGTGTAAGGTTCAGTACTGATTTTCAACGGGTAACAACGGGTAACGCACTATTTATTAAAATAATAGGTATTATTTTAATAAATAGTGCGTTACCCGTGGTTACCCGTTGTTACCCGTTGAAAATCAGTACTGAACCTTACAAAAATTTTCGTTACTCGTTTCGTTACCCGTGCGTTACCCGTTGGGAAATATTTTTGGATAAAAGTGAACGTCTGCCAACTCTATGAAGTAAAAATTCCAGATAAACAGTCAGAAACTTGGAGGCTTTCAACATTGCTTGCATTTGAGCAAACTTCTAGCCATCTGGAGAAAAGCTCTGCGATCTTTAATAAATGGGCACAATGGCATACCCCTATCGCTGTCTGGAGAGAAATCAAGCGCTGCCATACTTCCGTCTCAAAAAGTGCCAAAAACGCCTTATTCCATTCAGTTTTCCGTAAATTTCATAGAAAGACCCTGCAGACGTGCTATCTATTGTCAAGAAACGTTTCACACCCTCATGCGAGACAAAGCCTCCATAAATGGAATGAGACGCAAAGAAAATGGAGAGACTTTTCAAATAGGGGAAATATCAAATTTTAGCTTGAAACAATCAATGCATTGTCTACTTTGCCAATTCTGTGCAGTTTATGATAGCCACTTGAGTGGCAATCAATCAGAAAGCGATAAAACTCAAGCGCAATCCACCTAACACAATTTCCTAGCTCCAAAGAGCCATAATTTGCAACTTCTCCATCGCCATGGCCTGGTAAACCTAAATTGTGACGTCATAATTGCAAATCGTGACATTTTAGGTTAATTTCGTTGCCAGATTTGAATTCTACTGGTCAAAAATGTATAATATATGCAAACTTGCGTTGATCCCATTGACTTTCAAAAAATCTCCCCTCAGACAATCCTGGACATAAGGTGTTGAGAAAAAAGTGCCTTTCCCCTCTTTTAAGACCTCACTACCGATATTCTGTCAAAATGTTCATTTTACCCCTTTCCCCCATCTCAATGTTGGTTTTTTGGGATGAGTAGTCATTGCAGGTATCACATTTTACAATATCCCCTCAAACAACATTGAATTGGGGGAGCAGGGGGTCGCTATATGGAAAATTTAGCAAACTGCCGAATATTCTCAACCCTTATGGCCAGGATTGTCTTTGGACCATCGAAAATCGCTCCTTAATTAATGCGTGTTAAATCAGTCGTTACAACTGATTTTAATACCGAAATTGAAAAATTTGATAGATGCACCATTTCTTGACTTAAGGCTTGTAGGAAAGTGAGGTCATATGTCTGATTCATTCTTGAATCCATAAATCAAATGATTCTAAAATACTTTAAAAACGGGAGCTGATGAAGTTTCCACACACAAATTACATCATGGTCCATCACGGACGGATCTCGCCTGAGATTCTTGCCTGTATCAAACTAGACAGGCAAAATAATGCTTAGAAAGTCAATAATCCTCCTGAAGCGTGGAAATTTCATAAATAGTTAATAAAACTTATGAAGTAATGGTAGCTCATCATAGTTTCTTAAACAATTACAAGTAACCAAAAATATTTCCCAACGGGTAACGCACGGGTAACGAAACGAGTAACGAAAATTTGTGTAAGGTTCAGTACTGATTTTCAACGGGTAACAACGGGTAACGCACTATTTATTAAAATAATAGGTATTATTTTAATAAATAGTGCGTTACCCGTTGTTACCCGTTGTTACCCGTTGAAAATCAGTACTGAACCTTACAAAAATTTTCGTTACTCGTTTCGTTACCCGTGCGTTACCCGTTGGGAAATATTTTTGGATAAAAGTGAACGTCTGCCAACTCTATGAAGTAAAAATTCCAGATAAACAGTCAGAAACTTGGAGGCTTTCAACATTGCTTGCATTTGAGCAAACTTCTAGCCATCTGGAGAAAAGCTCTGCGATCTTTAATAAATGGGCACAATGGCATACCCCTATCGCTGTCTGGAGAGAAATCAAGCGCTGCCATACTTCCGTCTCAAAAAGTGCCAAAAACGCCTTATTCCATTCAGTTTTCCGTAAATTTCATAGAAAGACCCTGCAGACGTGCTATCTATTGTCAAGAAACGTTTCACACCCTCATGCGAGACAAAGCCTCCATAAATGGAATGAGACGCAAAGAAAATGGAGAGACTTTTCAAATAGGGGAAATATCAAATTTTAGCTTGAAACAATCAATGCATTGTCTACTTTGCCAATTCTGTGCAGTTTATGATAGCCACTTGAGTGGCAATCAATCAGAAAGCGATAAAACTCAAGCGCAATCCACCTAACACAATTTCCTAGCTCCAAAGAGCCATAATTTGCAACTTCTCCATCGCCATGGCCTGGTAAACCTAAATTGTGACGTCATAATTGCAAATCGTGACATTTTAGGTTAATTTCGTTGCCAGATTTGAATTCTACTGGTCAAAAATGTATAATATATGCAAACTTGCGTTGATCCCATTGACTTTCAAAAAATCTCCCCTCAGACAATCCTGGACATAAGGTGTTGAGAAAAAAGTGCCTTTCCCCTCTTTTAAGACCTCACTACCGATATTCTGTCAAAATGTTCATTTTACCCCTTTCCCCCATCTCAATGTTGGTTTTTTGGGATGAGTAGTCATTGCAGGTATCACATTTTACAATATCCCCTCAAACAACATTGAATTGGGGGAGCAGGGGGTCGCTATATGGAAAATTTAGCAAACTGCCGAATATTCTCAACCCTTATGGCCAGGATTGTAGTCAAGTTGACTTGCAAAATTGTTGGTTCTTATACGCGGGCTTTTACTGTATGCCACATTAAGTTTGCACAGCTCTTAATAAGCACTATTGCTAATTTTTATCTTCATTCATTCAGCAAGGCAAAAGATACATCGAACCATATCAAGAAGGATTTCTCCGAAATTCACCTGCCTCCGAGTCACGAAAATCCACATTTTCAAGGTAAGAAAACAATTATTTCTCAATAGCGACGAATTATATGCGTTTTATTTCTGAAGAGAAGGTGAAAGTAAAGGTGAAGTTGCGGTTTTTAGCGCCAAGCGCTGGGATCGCAGAAGTAGAATAGGCCTAGACCCCTTGTCATGACGCTCAAGTAGTGCGGCTCTACCGGGTATCGAAGAGAAATTGTTATGCTGTTTGCAAAATCATACCACGAATTCTTTGAATGTCAGAATTACAACTTCTTCGTCTGACTACGGCTTTAATATTGAAGTGAGATTTTCGATGTAAATTAGGTAGGACTTTGCCATTCATAGGGAAACATGCTCACTCAAAGCTATGTGAGCTTTCATTTATGTCAATAACCTGACAGAGTAACGAAGGCAGATTTTGTAATGCAATGGCAACAGTTGCATTTGATTGACACCTCAATTCAAAGTGATTAGCGCAAGCGTCTGCAGACAAAGGAAATTCTCTCAACCAGTAATTCAAAGCAAACAAAGCCGCACAAGTTTCCCCAAAACTAGTAGGGCAAACTGTCGCCTTGTGCAAGCGAAAGGGGATTTTAAAAAAGAAGTTACGTGTATATAACGAAAAAAGAAGGGTAAATCTAAAGTTCTGTCTACATGGTTTGCTGCCAATTGACATGATCATCCAAAGCACATGAATTTAAATGAACAACAGGGCAACAGGCTTATCAATCCGACAGTTTGGTTGCGATTTTTTGACCTGGAGAAACGCTGTTTTGATACAAACCCTTATGCACATTTATAACTGCTGTATGCAAGCACCATTTATTCCAGGCCCGTTGCAAATTAAACATGGTTTGCTGCCAATTGACATGATTATCCAAAGCACATGAAGTTAAATGAACAACAGGCCTATCAATCTGACAGATTGGTTACGATTTTTCGACCTGGAGAAGGAGAAACGCTATTTTGATACGAACCCTTACGCACATTTATATCTGCTTTATGCAAGCACCAGCTATTCCTGGTCTGTTGCAAATTAAACATGGTTTCCTGTCAATTGACAAAATGATCCAAAGCACATGAAGTTAAATGAACAACAGGCCTATCAATCCGACAGATTGGTTGCGATTTTTCGACCTGGAGAAACGCTATTTTGATACAAACCCCTATGCACGTTTATATCTGCTGTATGCAAGCACCAGCTATTCCTGGTCCGTTGCAAATTAAATCGTTTGCTGCCAATTTACTTCATCATCGAAAGCACATGAATTCAAATGAACAACAGGATTATCAATCTGACAGTTTGGTTGCGATTTTTTGACCTGGAGAAACGCTGTTTTGATACAAACCCTTATGCACATTTATAACTGCTGTATGCAAGCACCAGTTATTCCAGGTCCGTTGCAAACTAAACATGGTTTGCTGCCAATTGACATGATTATCCAAAGCACATGAAGTTAAATGAACAACAGGCCTATCAATCCGACAGATTGGTTGCGATATTTCGACCTGGAGAAACGCTATTTTGATACAAAGCCGTACAAACCCTTCTGCACGTTTATAACTGCTGTATGCAAGCACCAGCTATTCCTGGTCCGTTGCAAATTAAACATGGTTTCTTGTCAATTGACAAAATAATCTAAAGCACATGAAGTTAAATGAACAACAGGCCTATCAATCCGACAACATCGATCACGCGTAAACTTTCACAGAACCTGCTTTTCTTGTTTTCGCATTTGTTTACATCATGGGTAGCTAGACACTGCTGATGTGCTTCTATGGAGGAGCGCTGCAATTAATATGTACCTGCGGAGGAATGATCTCTGTAGTTATGTGGAGGAGGTAACACGCTAGTTCCTCCATAGTAGTTAATAATGCTTTTGCTCCGCAAGAGAACAAAGCTGTGGGAATCAAGCACCACTGCGGCGCAGCGTCGAACTACCCATGTTTACATCTTAGATGTCAGGCGAGATTTGCGTTAACGCAAAATTACTCATTCAAAACACTTCAATCGTTTGCATTCGCGGATGTTTTCACGTGACATCTAATTTGAGACAGACTTTGGTCCAATAATAAACTTCTTATCTGAGTTCCTTGCTTCCCCGTGGTAAGCCCTGCTCACCCTGGACCACAGGGGGCCAGTGAGTGTCAGTAAAGACTGTGGTTCAGGTTTCTTTGGTCCCCTGTGATCTGGATTATGAAAACAGCAGCTGTGTAATTTGATACAGATTACATCATCGTTGCGGTGTGCTATTGTTACAGTAGGAAAGCGATTGTTATGTGAGAACTGTTATCTCATTGGCTGTGGTTTGAACTCGCGGTTTTTTCAAATCCTGCGCATGGTTTCTACTGTAACAATAGCAGGCGGACCGCAACGATGATGTAATCTGTATCAAATTACACAGCTGTTGTTTTCATAATCCGGATCACAGGGAATCAAAGAAATCAGGACTACAGTCTTTACTGGCACTCCTGGACCCCCTGTGCCTGGACTCAGAACGACAGTGTTTAAAAGCTGGCGCTTTGGCGAAGTCTCGTTCATATTCAAAACTGTCAGGACTATTTGTACAAAATCCAACAATAGTGAAATGCCACAGAATTCTGTTCTGTGCTGTTCTGGTCTGTTCTGAATTGCAAAGACGAAACGAGGAAAGCGAACTGTGTTGGATGAAAAAGTTTCTGATCTAAGAATTCGAATTCGAATAATTCTTTCTTATTGCAAGCGAACTAATGGTACTCCAGTTTTTCTGCTATATGTTAACTTGATCGTTATGATGATACTTTAACAAGCGAATCAGAGTGAAAGTTGCCTTTTTCCTTCAATCTGGTTGGCACCGCAGAAAGCATGATGTGAGGGGCCTAAAATAGCGTATATTTTCCCTTAGTGTTGCTATGAATCCTGGTTCACCAATGTTCGAAAACGCAGGGAAACAAGGAATTGTGTTGATTGGAGTAAGCGTATTGCTCTGCTGTAGCGGCACATGTAAGAACACGTCAAACAGGTTTTCAAAACCAATTTGCAATGTCTATATGAAATGCACTGTTATGATAAAAACAGGTTGCATTTTGTTTTCATCTGCAGTGAATCGCCAGGACGGGTACCCGTTCGATTCAGCGGTTATACGGAACAGCCTATTCTGTTCTTTATTGTGCATTTTAGTTGTATCAGCAACGTGTTCGTGAGGGTCTCCTGCTTTTGTGCACCGTAAGTGTTCTCGTATTGCGATTTTGGTGGTTGTTATATTGCCATGGAGTCGATCCTACATCATTTGTTTTCATTTTCTGTAAGAGTTCATCACGAGTGCTGGCTTGGCAACTTACAACATACTGCAGGATAGCTGTTTTAACAGTTTGTTTACTTTAGCCACGATAGAAGAATTCCGATACGCAAAGTGTGTTCAGTCGAGTAATATTACATAATTGGTTGTAATTTTGTGTAACAGTTCATCGCGAAATTTGGCCTTCAAATGTCCTAGCTGTGTACTTCCAGATAGCAGCTTTACGTTTGCGACTGTGTTATCTTTACTCGGAATAGTAGAGCTCTAACATTCAACGCGCGTGCGACGCAATTTGCAAATGATAGCGCAATCGTTTGTGGTATTAAAGTGACAGGGCAATTGCATAACAGAATTTGTGAAATTTCATACTTTGGTGGCATTGCGTCAGCATTACGCATAATTACGAGGATTGAAAGTGGTATTTAAATACTGCGACATCATCAACGGTATCAAAATGATAGGGCAATTGATGCGTCAGTAAATGTTGTTTAGTTGTGAAGTCAATCTATCACCATAAGCTAACGATTGGATCTTGTATTTCATAACAATTTGTACATGAAGTGGCTTTAAATCTTGCGAGGCACTGAATTCAAGAGCTGGAGAATAGCTGGAGGACAGTCGTTATTGGAATTCTCGTTTAGTGGAGGGAGCAAGCCATTTACTGGAAAGACATACTCGAATAAACATTTGGAGATTGTTTGAAAACCCTCTGAGAATTACCAAGGGTTGTTTGGGTCCTTGGAGATACTAATTTCAAGTGCTTTGGGAATCCAATATCTGAAACTTTGTTTGATCCTTTGAAGAAATCATCGAAAAAGAACGTCATCAACTTTCGTGACATAAACTGGATTTGTTTGGACGAAGTTCAATTTAATTTTGAAATCACAACTCATTAAGGGGAAATAGTGTTTACATCCATATAAACTTTTGCGAACGTCAGCGAGACTTCGAACATCAACATTCAGAAGAATTAAAAGCAAGCCCGTAGCTTCATAGACGTCTTGTTAACTAGTGACGCCATACACTAACAGAACCCTGTGTAGAGTAACCATCAGTAGTTGCAAGCCATTTGCATCTGGTGAAAGAGAGAAACTTTGTTGAGATGATGAAAAGTGCAATGTTGCCATTTGAACTGCAGTTATTTGGCCTTCTTGAGCACCAGACTGTCCTTGATCAGTTCCGAGTAAAAGATGCGGCAAAAACAGAAACAACTTCTCAATACTGCCAGTGCTGTATACGAAAAGGTCATGTCCTTGTTTGGCAGTGCAGGTGAAGACATGTGCATTTTCTGTTTTTTTTTTCAAATGGGAAGTAAATTTTCAGGAAATATCTACAGATGATGTACGGGGCAATTGTAACACTTGACCACTGATTTCAAAACTATCACAGCGTCACAAAAATTCGTTCTACGTGATTGAAATTAAGGTCTATTTCATTCCAAGACATGCAATTACAATATCATCTCCCTCCAAGAGCGCAATTAATCATTATTTAGACGACATGGCTGACCTTCCAAAACGTGTTACAATTGACCCCGGTCTCCCCTGCTTCCTAAAAAGACGGAATTTTATTTCATTTAACTTTGTCCTTACGTTATGAGAGCGAGGCTGCTTAAAAAGCTTTTCTAATAATGCTTGAAAAGGAATAGAAATTACGACCAATATTCCACGACTCACAACTACGAATATTTACCATTTCCATCAGTTTTCCACTGAAATTCTGAATTGCTGCAAGCTTTTATTTTTGCAGCAAGGAATGCAGATGCGTTGCTTTTTTCTCGTTCAGAAGATGTTGCAGTTTTTCGTTATTGTCCCGAAGCTGAAAATGTAGATATATTTTGTATTTGGTGGGGAATATTATTGACTTCTGGGATCATTATCGCAAACAGTTCACTTATGTAAGAAACCTCTTTACATTTTGTATATGTTTGAATTTGACTCTATCGAATACAGGAAATACCCGCATATAAGAACCTTACATTTTGAAATCACCCTGTTTAGGTTCTTGTGCATATGTTACTATTCTTGAAAACAGGATGCAAGGTTCTTAAAAAGGTTCTTATCAAAATAATTAACTACAGATCTTCAGGAATTTAGGCCAAATATAAGGAAACAAGGTTTTCAGGTACTCACTATCATGACACAATTTCATAAAGAATAACCTTATTTACCTAGCCTTATCTGTGTCAGTTACATTCGTAGAAGGAATATTTTATGCTTTGTATCTACTTAAGTATTTGGGTTAAATTTCTTAAAATAGTTTATCACATATTACCAACCAGTAGTTTACATTTAACTGTTTTAAAGATAAGAACCATCCTTGAGTTTCAGAATGAATAGGTTCTTCTGTAATGGGGTGTAATTAGAACGTGTTAGGCCTTAGGTTCTTATAAGTGGGTGGTTCTTATATGCGGGTTTTTACTGTAGTTGTTTCATGCTTTACATACTTTATTGAATCTTGTCCTCTTAGTTTGACGGAAGATGACATCCCGGAGCTGACAGATAATTCAAATATTCTTGAAAGGCTACAAATCGCTGCGGTAAGTAGAATGACAATTTTTTGTAAATTATTCAAAAGTCCTTGATGCAACAAGGACAGATAATGTTACAACAGGACTCGCTACTTTTTATTGACACCTAGATACAAATCGATTTGTGATTGCAGGCAAAGGGAATTCCATGCCCGGTTGGTCAGGACATAAACAAAAACAAGGCAAGCCGCAAAAATTGCCCTGAAACCGGGTCGCTAGCTCGCTCGTTGTGCACCCCAAAAATGGTTTTTAAGAGCAAATATTAGCACATATTGAAAGAAGAAGGATATATCTAAACTTCTGCCTCGGGCATTCTATTTTTTTCGTGCAGATACCAATTGGGAGGGGATTCAATTCTCGTACTTTTTAGGTGTAGAATTAAAACACTTACTGCTCAGCTTCTGTTCGAAAAAAATTAAATGCCTGAGGCAGACGTTTAGATATATCCTCCTTCTTTCGATATGTGCTAATATTTGCTCTTAAAAACCATTTCTGTGAAAAAAGCTGAATTCCAAATTTGCTTTAGAGCACGACGTTTGAATGAGGACGAGAAGTCAATCATTTTGCAAACAAACAATTTCCCCAGACGACTCAAATCCATCGCTGCATTGAGTTTTCACAAAATGTTGACTGGATAGTGATGGCGATTATTTCAATCAAAATGACAAATCCGGGATTTAAAATTTTCTTTGAATCTAGTTTTTGAGATAGTAATCATAGCTTAAAATGACCATGCAACATCTCAAAAGATGGCTACGATTTTCAAGTGAACTTGATGCAAAGCACTTTTTAATAACATTTGATTCCAGAGAGCTACCGGGTGTCCCAAAAAAAAGTAATCCTGTTTAAAAAATCACCAAAAATTTTCTTTTTGAATTGCTTTGCTAAAGACCCAAAAATATTCACAGATGATAAAATGTTTGCTTTTGATACAGCAAGGTAGGAAATTTACACGTTGAAAAACTTTATTTTGAGATATAGTTTTTAAGCAAAATACTCAATCTTGCCTAAGAGTCAAAAATTTCAGATTTTTATCATCAGTGAAGTCTCCAATGGTAATGCGCATTTCTTTCTGACTTTTATGACCAAACTTAAAAGCTTTATATGCACAAATAAATTGATCTGGCAAGCATAAATGCCTTTTTGCAGTATGATTCAAAACCAGGTAGCCCTAAAAAGAGCTAAATTTGCTAATTTTAAACCAATCAGAAAATCATCTATATCTGGGAAAATAATTTGGTCCTTGATCTACTTGGTAAAAAAGGAAATTAAAGATCGGCCATGTAATCAAATGTTGGTGATTTTTCAAACGGGAGTACTTTTTTTGAGACACCCGGTAGTTATGATCTAGCTCATGAAGTCTTATTGGGGTCACCCGTTACATAGCCTTCGTAAAGCAGGAAACGACTTGAGGTTACCAATGAAAAGATCGAGCAATGGCCAGAGACGTTTCTCTTATAGAGGTGCAAATTTATGGAATAGCCTGTCAGCCGAGTCTAAGCAGGCATCCTCTCTGTATAGTTTTAAGAAAACTATTAGAAGCCTGCACTTTCTCCTTCTTTGATTGTAAATTTTGAACATTATTGTACATAAGGTTTTAAGAATTGTAAATATGGTTTTATAGTTTGATTTAATTAATAGCTTCTCACTTCGTTTTGTTAGATTTTGATTGATGTTTTTATCGGAGGGTCCTTTGAAAATCAGATTCTACTAAGGGCAACCCTTCTTAGAAGACTCAAATATGAATATGAAAAATATAGAAGTTGGCAGTTTAGAACCAAGCGCCTTTCAACTGAGCTGAAAAACAGGGTGATCTGAAATATAGCGCAGAAATTGATGGCTTTTAATCTACGTTATTAATCTCCTTCTGTTTGTTATTCTGTTCTTGTGTGGATGACATTTCTCCACTCCATCTGATGCAGTCATCACTATTCTTGTAATATTTTGTCTTTCAGGTTTCAAGAGAGTTACCTTCCAGAACTGTTGGACATCGATGGAATCTTGTTTACAGCACTGCTGTTCATGGAATCAGTTTGAAAACCCTGTATCGAAATACACAGAATCTTGACACACCAATTTTGTTAGTCGTTGTTGATCAAGATGGGAAGGTATGAAGCTGTTCATATTATTAGTCCTCACATTTCTGTCTTTACACCGCGACCCAAGCTAAATAAGCTTGCCTTTGTTGGGTCGCGTACGATACAACTTTCTGATAATCATATATTGTATTAGGTTTTGTATTCTGCAAAGAAAATTGAATAGAATACCGGCTTTAAACAATGTCTAATCATTCTAACAATGTTCCTCGATAGTTAACTTGAACATAGGTACCTCGTTTGTTGGTATTTGTGCTTTGAGAGCAGAAATATCAATCTTGAAAGCCCAAATTTGCATCAAGCTGCAAACCAGAGCTTTAGCCTTGTGGCCTAAGCAAGTTTCTGAAGCACATCTAAGTTAAGAACTGAAATTTATTAAGAATTAAGAAACTGCCCAATGGGTGACTTCTAGAAAACAGAATAACACAAGATCAAATATTGTTCAAATTTTATCAAGGCTCTCGTTGATTTATACGCTGTGCTTTAAGAATTTGCTTAGGCCAAAAGGCTAAAGCTCTGGTTTGCAGGAAGAGGAAAATGTGAGCTTTCAAGATGAACATGTCTGCTCTCAAAGCACCAACACCAATAAACGAGGTACCTATGTTCAAGTTAACTATCGTGGAACATTTTTAGAGTGATTAGACATTGATTAAAGCTAAATTCACATCGCTGGAGTCAAGGGTATTCCTTTTTATAAGAAAATGGTTTCAATGTTGAGCAGAGTTTTAAGAAACTCTAATGTGTTGTTTGAGGAGCTCTAAAAGCTTTTTTTTTTTTTTTTTTTTTTTTATCCAATATAAAATTTTACAAAGACGAGATTACCTAAAACAACACTTACAAACTACTTTACTACACTACAAGGACGATGCCATGAGGAGCAGAAGACCATGACTACCCCATGGCTATAACATAGAAAACAGGTAACTAAAAACTAAATCTAAATATACAAACAAGTACTAATACATAGGGCTACGCATATACAATTTCTACTATAAATACTAGAGTCGGGTTCACATTGGATGTATCTAAAAGCTCATGCTAAAATATGTCAATCCAATCTTATTGTTGCGTAATATTCATTACAACCTTTAAGCTTTTAAAGTCGAAGAAAACTTTTTTGTGCCATATATTTTTATGTCCAGTTGTGTATATTTCGCGGTCCTGAAGTTACATCACAATTTTGATCCAAAATTTAGAAATAAATTGAAAAACTGTGAATGCTTCACATGGAATTTTTTGTGAAGAAAATACTAAGAACCTTTCAGAGCAAGAGCTAATTTAAAGTTACTTCAAAAAGAGTGCAAATTTTGAGAATTGGCTGTTGATATCGCCAGTTCATTTGAAGAATTTAATTCCTTCTGCCATGGACGAAACCTTGTACATCTTTGAAGCTGCATTCTCATAAATACGACATTCTTTTTTCTTCAGACATTTGGAGCATTCATGTCGGATTCACCGAGAGTGAGTGAAGGCTTCTATGGCACTGGTGAATCGATGCTGTTTACATTCAAAGATCAAAACAGAATCAAGGTATTGATCGTATTAAACCCTATAATCTGTTGTTTGGGCTGGTGTGGAACTTTATTCAATGAGGTTATACTTCATACGTAATAACTAGACAGAGTTATCCACGTCGGAGGACGGAGAAATAACATAAAAGATGTTGAAGGTGGAAATAACATTATAGATTAAACATTTCACGAAAAACGCAATCTTTATGATTAAACAGAAAAGCTATGATGTGATACTAGCTATGATCAAAAGTCGAAACGAAGTCTTGGAACTGAAAATACGTGACAATGAGCTCGAAGTAGTTCAAAAGACAAAGTACCTTGGGGTACAAATCGATAGCTCTTTGGACTGGAAGGAGCAAATTAAGGCAGTTTCTACCAAGGTCTCCAGGGCAATCGGCTTTTTAAGACATGCTAAGTCTTTTCTACCTAAGGAGAGTTTGAAAACTCTTTACACAGGCATTATTGAGCCCCACTTTCGATATTGTTGTTCTGTTTGGGGTTGTGCTGGTTCTACAGACATAAACCAGTTGCAAAAGCTTCAAAATCGTGCTGCTAGAATAATTACAAATAGCAGCTTTGATACCCCAAGCAGACAACTTATCGAGGAGTTGGGCTGGAAGACTATCGTAGAACTCATTGATGCTGAGTCTAAAATGATGGTCTTCAAGTCGCTCAATGATTTGGCTCCACAATACCTGTGTAACCTTTTTATCAAAAACTCAACAAGTTCCTCCCACAGTCTCAGAAATACTGAAACTGATTTAAGGTTGTCAAAGAAAAAGTCAACAAATGGGCAAAAATGCTTTTCTTTCCGGGGAGCTAAACTATGGAATAGCCTCCCAGCTGAATCTAAGACGGCATCCTCCCTGAATGGTTTTAAAAAGTCAATAAAGGGTTAATTTTTCTTTCAATTGTAAATATTGCATAATTGTAAATAGGGTTTTAAAGTTATGGTTTTTTAGTGATTTATTGTAATTAAGTTTTTATTGGAGGGCCCCTTGAAAAACAGCTTCTGCTGAAGGGCAACCCTCCTTAAAAGAATGAAATAGGAAAAAATACGAAATAGTCCTGTTTTGTTGGGGAGACAAGATACGGTTTGTTCGAGGAAACGTATTTGTCCCCCGTGCAGTAGGTTGATGCTCATGCGCCCGTCAGAACTCCAACGCAAAACGCTACTGCGCATGAGCATCAACCTACTGCACGGGGCGACACATAAGTTTCATCGGACAAACCGTATCTCGTCTCCCCAACAATGTTATACTGAATATTCGGTTTTATTGAACAGATATTAAAACGATTTCCGCATCTGTTCATTGTATGGTTATTTTTATTGCACTTACAGGCGTATCGATGGACAGGAACAAACAGTTTCTTTATAAAAGGCGATTCACAATGTTTGGCAATCGGAGGTGGCGAGTGAGTACAGTTTCTTTACTTTCCCAGCTTTGCATAAGATTAAGCACACGTGTTTTCTATTGATTGAAACCCCCACTTCATTAGTCCTACTGTACCAATGATCCATAAGAAATTAGCAGCAACTTTGCAACAGTATTTGATCGCCGTTGTTTCAGTGCATGTTCGTCAATTAGATTAGGAACCTTACCCTGGATACCAGACTTAGGAACCTTTGCTAGGATGAATTTTAGACCTTGCCTGTGACTATAGGTTTTTAAACTTCCTCTTTTTGGAGTTGTCCCAATATCATAAACCCAGTCCAGGAAATGCACTTCTGTTCCAAAGTTTAGAAATATCCTACGTCCCATTTGTGTATCAGGCTTTGGTCCGTATGGTTTGGTATTTTCGCTTTCAATATTCTGCCATTTATTCAGAATAATTTTAGCATTTCTGGGTAGACTAGTTTTCTACATGTCCAAAAATCGAATGCAACCACTTTTTTGGCGTTTTTATTGATATATATTGCATCGTTCCTTCTTAGTGGCTTATTTGGCCTCTGGTTGGATGAGGATCTCAACCATGGACGAAGCCATTCATGCAAAACATTTGATAACGAGACATTATCCTCCAAAGAGGACTTTATATGTAGAGGGCTGGAAGCTTGGTCATTCGGATAATCAGAAATCACAGGAAAGTAATAAAATTTTCTTCGATAAATAAATGAGTGTTAAATTTTGTGAAATATTGGCTAAACTTTTATTGTAATTTAAAGATATTAGTGAATATAGCAATGCAATCGGGTCCGGCGTGTATATTCGACTTGATTAGTTTTTGGAAATATATAAATGTGAATCATTCTCAATTACAACGGATCATAGTTAAATTTATAGCAAATAGGCTAACTTGAACTTTTCTTGGACACTTTTTTTCAGAAAATCTTGACCAAGGATATAAAATGTCCATAAAATTTCGTCTGGTTTTGAAATGATGACAACCTCGGGTTATCCTCTGAGAGCCTAAGATAAGGCAAAACATTTTCATTTCATTTTTTCACCTCTAGCGGACGGCTCTGTTTTTGACATTGTTTTTGAAGCTGAAACCTTGGCCAAATTTGATCGATTTTTACGCCATTTAGCATCTTTGCAATAGCTTCCGAGCAAAGTCGGCAATAAGATTAGAATTTTATGACTGATTCTAATGAGATAAAGTTAGACTGTCCGCTATGAAACAAATTACCTGCGGACAGACTTAGGAGGTCCTCTCTTGTCTTTTTACAGGCTCTATAACAAGATATGTTTGACTGAAACTGGTGCAAATCTCATCATTGAATATTGTTTACTAACACTGACACTTTAATGAGTCACCCAACGGTGTCCACTTTCCCATGGGCACAAACATTCGGCCCGTAAAGGATCATGGTTAGCCAGTGATCGTTAAAGCCCTCCTCTGTCATTCCATCGTAGTTAGGCGTCACCTGCATAATAGACATGGTTTGTAAGGAATTTAATCCGCGAACCCTCTGTCACCGAATAGCTCACTTTCTGGCAGTCGCGCAGTCACGAGTCCGTCCTAAGTTATCTCATGCAGATGGCATTAACATCATACGAATTATTGGCGTAACCTGTTCCTTGGCCTTTAATTTGAACATGATAACAAAATGGTTTGATGGTTACATTCGAGGTTGATATTTTGGCTTGTAAGACGGATTGCCCTTTAGCTAATAGGAAATGGTGATTCATGAGGTTAAATTGCCTAAATTCAGATGTTATCGGTTCAGCATAGGTGTCAAATGTTTAGAAAGGTTTGTGTAAATTGAATGGCTCAAAACGAACTTGAGCTACTTTGGTATACATCTACCGTTGAACTTTTTTGAAATCCTCAACATTTTCAGAATTTGTAGAGAGTTTTGTTCTTTTTTAAGGATTCAAAAAATTTGAGAAGCAAATTTAAAACCAATGTAATTCTTAAACTTTTTGAGGAAACATGGAATCTTTTTCAAGAAAACCTCAGTTTATGACTGGCTTCGATATATTATGAATATGAAGCACAAATCTGTCACTCTTTCACTTTACAATTTAGAAATCTGATGACGTCACAATCTCAAGTAAATTGAAAGAAAGATTTTGAAAATACCGTAGAAGCTCTATATAGCCCTCGGGGAGCTTATTTTATTTCGGACACTCCAGAGGGGGGCTTAAGAGAGAGGGGGCTTATTAGAGAGGGGGGCTTATTCACAGAATCAAATGACCAGGACATAGATGATAGCTTTGCAGTTCTTGTACCCCATATGGCCTATTCAACATACAATTTTACGAGTCAAATACATAAATTCGATACAGTTTTATCCCGACCATATCAAAATTAAGATGGAAACTTGTTTAGCTAAATAAGTGGAAAATCTTTGGTAGCCTCTGGAATTTGATTTGAGTGGGGGGGGGGCTTGATAGAAAGGGGCTAATTCAAAATTTTGGCTCGGAGGGGAGGAGGCTTATTAGAAAGGGGGTTTGATGGAGAGGGCGGGGGAGAGGGGGCTAAACAGAGCTTTTACGGTGATCCAAATATTAGCAAGAAACAGTAGAACTAAGTTAAATTCCCTAAAGTTCTATTCAATCGATTCAGTTCAAAGAAAGATTTGATAGCCATTTTACACGAGCATTTTCAAACATTTGAAGTCTTTGCTGCGATTCATAAGGTTAAATTGTCTGGATTCAGTTTGAGCTTGAGGTCACACCTAACCAACGGGTTGATTCATCTTTTGATCAAGCAGGATAATTATGTACTAATCTTTGTCGGCGAATCCAAACCAGGATGAGTTGGAGCAAGGAGGCCTTTCAGTTTAACTATTCTTCAAGTTCAATGGCATACACACTGTGCTTTGTTGCATTTTGTAATACACTTAGATTTAGGACCTAAAAATGCTTTGTAAAAGATCGTACACTTATTGAAACTAAAGATAAATTACGTGTAAATTAGCTCACCAGAAATACGTTCGTTTTACACTTACAGTTATATCGTTATTTACGAGATCAACCATACTCTAGCTTCCTTGTGGCCACGTCGCAAAGGATCGCTTTTTGCAAGCAGATCTAAGCTTAAATTGTTTGAGATGTTTAAAAAATGTTCAAAAAATGTTCAAAATATTCTTGCTTATCACAAGCAAATATGTTTGAGGAGCTATGTTTTTGGCGTGGGCAAACGGAGATTTGTTTACTTGGAAGCTAATCTCCCAACAAGGCCTCAGTCTTATCTCCACAGGCTTTTACTTCCCAAAATCTATTTCGATCAAACAAGTCTTCAAAAGTAGACTTTTCAAAGGAAAATGTACGCATGTCTCTAGAGATGATACAAAACTTTTATCAAGTTTATCCAACATATCCAACAAGGACAAATAATGTTACAATAGGATCCGCTACTTTTTGTTGACACCCAAGTACAAAGCGATTAGCGATCGCAGACAAAGGGAATTCTATGCCTGATTGGTCGGTTCAAGTCATAAACAAAAACAATGCAAGCCGCAAAAGGATTGCTCTGAATCCCAAGTAGCTAGTTGGCTCGTTGTGCATTCCAGAAATGGTTTTTAAGAGCAACATGAGCGTATATCCAAAGTATAAGGATGTATCTAAACATCTGCCTCGGGCATTTTATTTGTTTGGCTCAGAAGTGGATTATTGACAGGCGATTCAATTCTCCTATTTTTTAGGTGTAATCAAAACACTTACTGGTCAGCTTCTGAAGCAAACAAATAGAATTCCCGAGGTAAAAGTTTGGGTATTCCTTTCTTCTTTCGATATATGCTCATGTTTGCTCTTAAACCCATTTCTGGAATGCACAACGAACGAGCTAGCTACCTGGGTTTCAGAGCAACTTTTACGGCTTGCTTTGTTTTTGTTTTTAAGTTAACCGACCAAGCATTGAATTCCCTTTGTCTGCGATCGCTAATCGCTTTGTACTTGGGAGTCAATCAAGTAGCGGATCCTATTGTAACATCTGCTCATGTTAGTTTATCCAGTTTCTATATATCTTCTCGCTTCTGATTGCGCGCATCTCCTTACCATAGCATCCTATTTTCTCGGGCATGGTTGAACTCGTAATATAGGCAGCTAGATATATATCATTAAAAGCACTGATTAAAAAGTCCTTATAGATTAGAAACTTTATGATTTCGTTTCGTTAATATAGTTGGTAATATAGTTGATGATATAACAAATAAAACTGTCCGAGATGATCTAATTGCTCTAGTCTGTCTGTCTGTCATGTTTAGATTTCGTTCTGTAGTTTTTAGTTGATTTGCCAGCCAGAACAAAGCTGTTTCCGAGCGAGAGCATATAAAGGTATTTCTACGGGAGATTAGTGGAGACGCAGATGTAAATCAGCTAATCCAAAAACTTGAGAAATATAAAACTTAGCTTGCAGGACATTGCCGTAGAAAATGTAAGCGCCCAGTGCTCATGAGGATCAAAAGCTGACCAAGGTTTAGACTATTCTTTTATCAGTTCATAAATCCATCTTTTATGGTTCCCATGCGTAGACTGGTTTTTACATGTGCTTCTTGCTGAATGCACAAATGTTATGCTCTTGGAACAAGAGCAAAATATGTAAAACAAAGGATTCCAAGTCTGATCAAGAAAAAGTGATGTTGCAGCCTCAAGAATAGATTTCACACCTTCTGTACAGCCAACAATAATCTTTTGTTCTCTGTTTATTTTGATTTGATTGAGTGCACTCAGAGGTGTGAATTCTGTTCTTCAGAAGGGCAAATCGCTTTGTCTTTTCAAAACCTGAATCTTTAGCTTCGCAAAATTTGCCCTTGCATGCTCTTTGCAAAAACAGGTTGTTGGTTCACAGGTAGCAGCGTATGATTGTAAAATTAGTTTAGATATTAATGATATACAACCTTATCATATTCCATATCGTCTTTCTCTGTTTTGATGATGTCCCTCGCGTCTCTCCACCAAAACATTAGGCCTATTAGTCGATGTTCTTTGGAGACTGGGTCGACTAATAGGCCTAATGTTTTGGTGGAGAGACGCGAGGAACATCATCAAAACAGAGAAAGACGATATGGAATATGATAAGGTTGTATATCATTAATATCTAAACCAATTTTACAATCATACGCTGCTACCTGTGGTTGGTTGTTGCAAAGCAATATTCTTCTTGTTACTCGTAAAGACGTCATACGTACTTCCGTCAAGAACGTTCAGATTTCCCCTTGATGCAAGCGTCTTGTTTAAGTTCACCTGCTTTGTAATTCCATAAAATAAATATTGTATCTTGCTGACCCAAAAAACAGACTCGATAATATTTTTCCAGTCAGTTCAAATTGACCAAGACATTTTGGGAAATTTTCGTATAAACAACGTATGACACTTGAATACCAAAAGTTGCGTTTTCTTTCTGCAATGCCTTGTTGAGAATTATACACGACTTACATTTGGAAGATTACTGTTACTTGCTCTAGATGAAAATGAAACATTTGCTAAAAAAAAATTATTTCATGTGATTATGCCTACAGACGGATAACAAGTTAGGCCCTTGGAAGCAGATATTGCCATGTTAGAAATTGCAGCCGTCACACGAATCACACAGAAAATCAAAGTGAACATTTTTGTAAACAAAATGCAGATTTCCGAAAAGACAAAGCGATTCACCTTTCTGGAGAAAGCATAGGTTCCAAATCTTTAAAAAGGCTGGTGTAAAATTGAGTGACTTATTTCTTTGTACTGAATGACTTCAAAGAAACTTTTGCTATTTCTCTATAATTCAACCGTTGGACTTTTCTGAAATCTTTAATATTTTCGGAGTTGGAGTGTTTTTCCTCTTTTCAGGAATTCGAGACAAATTTTCAAAAAAACTTAAAACCATCGTAATTTCTAAACCGTTTGACGCAACATGAAGTAATTTCGAGGAAAACCATAGCTTATGAATGCCTACAATATGGTATCAAGCAAAAGTCTGTCATTTATCTAGCTTATGATTTAGAAATTTGATGACGTCACACCCTGAAATGAGCTGAAATTTAGAATACGCTGTAATTTTGAAAAATATTCAAAAATTTCTGGAAAGTCCAACGGTAGAATTATACAGAAGTATCTAAAGTTCCTTTCAAGCCATTCAATCAGAAGAAATAGGTCATTGAATTTTACACCCACCTTTTCACGCCAAGTCAAAGATTTGGAAACTATGCTTCTGAAGAATAGATTCACACCTCAGTTGAATCAAAATAAACAGAGAGGGAGCGAAAATTTTTGCTTGCATCTTGCATGCACGAAAGATGTAACATCTACATTCTTCAGGATAGGCCTACTGACAAAAATTTCCCTTTTAATTTTCGGGGACCTGAGTCTTACAAAATTGCTCATCGCATTGAAAGTCTCAAGGGATGTTGTATCACTCCACAAAAATTTCGTGTGTCTTTTGCAGAGATCACTGTGTTGCCGGTGCAATGGTCTAAACAGACTCTGGTCTAAAATTCCACTTCTTTTCAAAATTCTCATACGCTTTTGCTTTTCAAAAAGTGATAGTTTCGTATGCTGTCAGTTTGCATTCGAAAAAGATCTCCTTCAACCATGTCTGTTTCAAGAACGCTCTAAGATTTGTTGGCGTGAAGAAAGTAGTTTGTTCGTGAATAAATTGTATTTAATGAATTTGATCATTTTAATTCTCTTGTTTTAGACTTCACATTTCAAGATGTTATTTGATCAAGATGTTATTTGATGTAATTTATGGATTTATGTGTGAAAACTCTTCATCTTTGTTTTCCTTTTTCTGGATTGGTTTTCATACAGTTTGTTTCTGTAATTTTTTTCCTATCTCAAAAAGCACTTCTCCTTGAGAATATGGAACTACACAGTAATAATTTTTGTTCGTGTTGTGTTATTGTATTGTATCGCTGCCATACCTCATATGGAGGTAGTGCATTTGCATTTAAATATTAGTAGGGGGGAGTCAGGGCTGGTAGGGGCTAATCACCGTCTAGAATTCGCGTACAATTTCTACGGGAACCTTTTCGTTTTATTGGGAAATCCTTCTGCAAGAAAATCTCGCACGCTTTTTGAGGGAGTGATACGTCCCTCTATCAAGAATAGAAACACTACACACTACAGTATATCCTCTAGCAAAAGTTACAAAGTGATGAGATGCCCAAAGCAAAAAGCGAGAACGAGAAGATACGTTCGTGCGAAGGGTGAATTGGTTTCTTTTGTTTGCAAATTTACTAATGTGTGAACTTTCAACCCCTTCCAAAGAATACAAGAATAGAGGTGTCGATAAGATATTTTGTCTCTTATTCTTCCCAATTGAAAATTGGGAAAATTGGAACACATCGAACACATCTAGTGATTGACCTAAAGTGACATGCCGGTTTTTAGAGTTTTTGTCAATACACGTTTTTTTGTAAGAAACTTGGATCAGCACTTAGTACTAAAAGTTTCTTAATTTCGCATGACAATTTCGGTGTTTTAGTAGTAAAAGTTTCTTAGTTAGTTTCTAATTTTTTGGGCCTAAAGTTGCGGTATTGTTCGAAGTTGAGCCTTCTTCTCGACAAAGGGCTTCCATTTTGCATTGACATTGTCATCAAGAAGAAGCCATGCACATTAAGGCAAAAATTTACCAATTTTGCAGTTAAAAGTCAAGAAAAGACGAATGTACCTTTGTTAGAAAGACATAGAATAAGAGAGACACAAAGAAATAAAGTTTTAGAGTTTCTTAACTGTTCTTGAGTGTAGTACTAGAGTTTCTTAAATTTTTGGTCATCGTAGTACTAGTTTCTTATAAACCAGTTTCTTATAAAAAAAAACGTGTATATTTGACCCGAATCTCGGTAGCTCGTTTATCGTGTTTAGACAGGATTAGCAAGGCTTGGGGACAACAAACAGATCTCAAACGTCTCTTCTAAACCAAGACTAAAGATTCATTGGGTAGGGTATGGTGGGGGTAATTTTGGTCTGCGGGATAATTTGGGTCTATTTAATTTTTTTGTTAAACGATTGTAACTGGAAATGTTGGTTAATAGCTCAGTGGGGGATGAAATCTTATACTTAGGATTATTGGATGATTTTAATTTTAGTGCTTCAATTTCCAGATTTTCCCCCTGCCTAAAATGTTGTCATGATCTAACAAGTTGAATCATTTGGAAAGGTGTAAAGAGCTTTGGATTCGAAATTCTGAAAATTAAATCACAGTAAAGTTATCCATAAAAACATTCTAAAATCTCATGTTGTTGAATACAAGAAGAAGGAAAAAATTCCAAAAAATTACTCAAACTTCAAATTGAAGAACGGGATAACGTTCCAAAGAACAAAACGAAACAAGATTGGCCAAATTTCCAACGACTCTGTTTATTTGAAAAATGCCCATTTTAGACCCAAATTACCAAATTGCCCCACCTTCTTACCCTACCCTAGCGATCCATTTTGAACAGAGCAAGGGCCAACAAGTCAACAAGAGCAGATCATAAACGAACGATTCATTGGTACAAAGTACATTCAAGACATAAACAATACTTGTTATCCAGGTGATCCCATATGTAAGGTTACACCCAACAACACTGTGACGGTCAGGTGACTCAAAGCAAGCGCGCTTTGAACATCGACCGAGCATCAACTCCCCAATCAAAATGCAGTATGAAACTGATCAACCAATCAGAATTTAGCACTCCATCGAAAGATGTTTGCTCTAGCTCAATACAATTTGATATGTCGAAACGCATAGTCCAAGGTTCCTTTCAAACTCGAAGCAAAGATTCAAGACAGGACTCACAGTGGAGTTTTTACTCCGTCCTATCTCGCTCTTAAAATCGTTTCCTACCGGATAAGTCGTGTAATTCCAATAATTAAAGTTTCAAGAACCAAATTAAGAGTTTTGGTGAGTTCGTATCAAAGATGGCGTCAATAAAGATCGTTTTGTGTGCAGTTGCAGTGGGCCTAATGTTATGCAGTGATTTCGTAAGTATGAGTATTGCAAAACGTACCGTTGTAAATGAACAGACTTGTAATGGAGAACCCTTCATCAGCGTTCGACATTGCTTGCTAAACCTCTCAAGTGCATTTTCCAAAAAAAAAATGCTTTGTTTGCCAAGTGCAAGCTGAGAAAACGAACCCAACTTTTTCAAATCGAGCTGCTAAACAATACAACACCCAAAGCATATGAAGCAACAATATTCATTCAGGTATGCCACGCCGGTTTTTCTGTTCGTAAGATAAAATAAACCTGTTTGTAACTTATGGGTTCAGAGACTTCGAGCATGGATGCACTAGGAACAAAAACACCACTAGCTTTCTACTTTTCTTGGGATAAAGGTTTTATTTGATATGAATCCTCGAAAGCTGCCTCAAAATCATCACATTTTTGCCAATGTTTCCTTTTCCATGAATTTCTCATTTCCTGCAATTCAACATAAAGCTAATTTCAGCCTATTTTTTCAGGTTTCAAGCACAAAACACATTCCTGGTCATTGCTCAATGTATAGCCAATGTGGAGGACTAACTCCTCCTAAGAACTGTGTCTACAATGGCCCTGCAAAAATATCAACAGACCCTGAGGTCATTAGAATCTTGAAAGACACTTGCCCTAATCTTGTCCAGCGAAATGGCACCTTAGAGTATGGTGAAGCTTGTTGTGATATTTTGCAGCTACGCACGCTGTCAACGCAATTGCAAGCTGCACGTAACTTGTTAGCAAGATGCCCTGCATGCCTTAGGAACTTCATAAATCTTTGGTGTGATTTCACATGCAGCACAAATCAGTCTATGTTTACATCGGTAACTGACTATGGCACGGGTATTACCGTTTCGACTGACTATTACCTCACACCTGAGTTTGCAGAAGGGTTGTATAACTCATGCAGGAATGTCAACTTTCCTGGAAGCAACGGAAAAGTTCTTGATTTGATGTGTGGGACGTCAGCTGATAAATGCACCGCCAAGAAATGGCTAGCGTTTGTTGGAAGTCCACCGCAAGCTCCATTTCAAATCAATACAGTCATGACTCAGATACCAATTAACCCAAAACCTGGAGACATTGTACCAAGTAATACAAAGATTATCAAATGTAACGAAACATTCTTTGATGAATCAACAGGTAAAAACACAAGTGCGTGCAGTTGTCAGGATTGCAGGGCGTCCTGCCCTGCCCCACCATCTCCACCAGTCACCAAAAAAGAGAGAAAGTTCCTTGGAATCCCACTCTTTGTTTTTATCAACATCATGGTCTATTTAGGATTTGCTTTGATTTTTATCATTGGCAATGTCATGTCATCAACATCACAAAAAACATTTGTGTCATTAAATGAATATGGAAGTGTTGGTGGTTCTAATGAAATGCCAGCGACTTTTGGAGCAAAAGCAACATATGGTGCAAAAAGACCTGGTTGTTCTGTCAGATGTGGTGCTGTCATGGAAAAGTTTTTGAGGAGGCTATTTCAGGGTTGGGGAACATGGTGTGCATTTCATCCGTGGACCGTCATCGTCATGTCACTCATTGTAGTGTGTGTGCTAACATGTGGACTCGTGTTTTTCAAAGTTATCACAGATCCCGTCGACCTGTGGTCCGCAACAGGTAGTGAAGCTAGACAGCAAAGAGATTATTTTAACAAGCATTTTGGACCTTTTTACAGAACAGAACAAGTTATCATCACTGCAGCACCATCTAAAGAAAGCTACTCACTCTACCCCAGAGGTGAAATTGAGCACTATGATGGCATTATTCACAAAAAGATGTTGCATAAAGTATGTCATTTTACACAATATTTTTTAATTTTGTTGTTTGATTTTTCTGAAAATGCAACAGAAACCTGGTGGATCAAAAGGAACTTTGAACTGTTTGAAAATCTGTCATGCGGGGAATATTTGAGGTATTGGACCAAGTCAAAGTTTAGTTGAAGCCAAAGAGCTGAAACGTTAAAGTAATTTTGTTTTATTTTTCCGAGCATTGGAAATATACGTAAAATTTAATTTGTACATACAAAAATTTGGTAACTTCAAAATGCATGAAAAGAGGCCTAAAACCCTCAATCAAGATAACAAATATTCTCCTCACATACACACAGTTCATTCCTCTTAAAAGTTAAGAATATGATAGTAATAATGACATTTACGATTTTATTTACTAACTGATCTGAAATTCCATGTAAACGCAACGCAAAAAAGCAGATATTGTAAAATTTGAAACTGACCTGAAACTTGTGCCGGTCTGAGTTTGCTCATGTAAAGGGCCCCTTGGTTGGTCTTAATTGTTGCCATTTTCATGGCCTGTGAAAAATGGTGACATAAAGACCAACTAAGAGAAGAGAGGGCACGTGCAAGCCATGCTGGTTGAACAGACCCCTAAAGTGTATTCATACATAGTTTGTGACATTTTCTATTTTGTGATCCTTTTTTCTATTTCTATTTTTACTTTTTTAGGCACGGTAGCCCCATCAGTCCTAAAGAACTGCTTTTCAGGGGGCCGTTTTTAGCTGACTTTGTCCGTTGCATTCTAGGTCTTGGATCTGCAGAACACACTAGCAAATCTTAAAGCACCTTTTGAAGAAAATGGCAAAAACATGACCATTGGACTTGAGGATATTTGTTTCAAGCCACTGTCACCACAGAATAACAACTGTACCATCATGAGCGTGACACAATATTGGCAAAATGACCACAACAAAATTGACAAATGTATGACAGATGGAAGTGAACCATGTGGAGGTTTTGGAAATAATGCGTCAGACTGGCATGACCATTTCAGGCATTGCACAGCGTAAGTCATTACTCACTCTTTAGAAACTCGCTTTAATCTTGAGAATGAAATATTTAAAAAAAATTAAATGATTGGTTGATGAACAAGGACACATTTTGTAAGACAATAGCACAAGTTGCTTTTGATTGACACTGCAATTCAAAGTGATTAGCGATCACAGACAAAGGAAATTCTCTCAACCGGTAATTAAAAACAAGCAAAGCTGCAAAAGTTCCTCTGAAACCCAGGTAGCTAGCTTGTTCGTTGTGCATTCTAGAAATTATTTTTAAGAGCAAATATGAACATAGATAGAAAGAAGAAGGATATATCTACACATCTGCCTCGGCAGTTAATTTGCTTGGTTCAAAAGCCGATTGGGAGGCGATTCAATTCTATACAGATTTGATTCCTATCTTTCTTTGTTAGCCAAATAGATTCTTTCAGAGAAAGCTTTTCATTTTGAATCATGCTCCAAGTGAAATTGGATTAGTTGTTTATAATTCTGAAATAATATTTTGTTACTGCAAGCATAGGTTTCAAATCTTTAAAAAGATGGTGTAAAATTCTGTGACCGTTTTCTTTGAGCCGAATGCCTTGAAAGAAACTCCAGCTACTTTGCTATAATTGTACCACTGGACTTTTGGGGAGTCTTTGATATTTTTCGAAATTGCAGCATATGTCATATTTAAAATTGTTCTTGGATTCTCGAAAAAGAAGAAAACCTCCTGTAATTCTGAAAATATTGACAATTTATGAAAAGTTGAATGGTATAATTATAGATAAGAAGCTAAAGTTTCTTTCAAGCCATTCAATTAAAAAAAAATAGGTCATAGAATTTTACACCCACCTTTTTGCGCTGATTTAAAGATGTGGAACCTATGCTGTCCCACATAATAACCTGTACCTTTCTCTGACAGATCTCCCACTAGTCTAAATGACAGCCGTTACCTGTACATGCCCTGCATGGCAGAATTTGGAGGCCCAGTCAACCCCAATGTGGCTTTGGGTGGTTTTGATGGAGAGAAATACAGATCAGCAAAGTCTATCATTGTGACGTTCATCGTAAACAACCATGAAGATGAAGCGAAAAACAAGAAGGCAGAAGCATGGGAGAAAGTTTTTATTGATTACATGAAAAATTTCAAGAAGAGTGGGCCAAAAGATTTCAATGTCTCCTTTACATCAGAGAGATCAATCCAAGATGAATTGAATAGAGAGAGTGAATCAGATATCAAAACCATTTTTGCAAGTTACATGCTCATGTTTCTCTATATCTCGCTTGCCCTTGGGCGATGGGAAAGCTGTGATGGGAAAAGAATATTTGTAAGTACTGTTTGTTTAAAGGGACATTGTCATCCATGGTCCTTTGCAGGCATGCTACAGTTTCAGGCTGTGAAAATCAAATATGGCCTGAACATGTTGAACTTATAGAGCAACGGAACTAGACTCACTACATAAGTCTCAACATCACTCATTGAATTGGATGGTTGAAAATGAAAATCAGATCAAGAATGCTGAACGAATACAAGGAATTCCATCGCAAGTCTACAACTTAACTATTGTAAAACTTTTCAGTCAATTCAACTACTGCAGTCAATCCATGGTTTCCGGTTAGGCCAAGTTTGATTTTCAGACGGTCTGAAATTTCAGCGTGCCTGCAAAGGATGCTGGGTGAAAATGGCTCTTTCATGTTGTTAATGGGAAAAGAGGGTTATTAGTTTCTTCACTGGTATTGAGTGTTATCTGCACACTTACTGCGATGGGATAAAAATCGTTAGTATTTTTTTTTAAATTAATTTCCCGTAAATCTTGAGAAAGATTAAATACCCTTGTGTCTTGCTCTGTGGGAGAGATTTCTTATGATTTGATCGAGTGTTTAAGCCCCGTTTCAGCCATTTTGTAATAAACAAATCTTTATAAAGTCGAATTTAGCCATATTTCTTTGATCATAGAAATGTGAGAAAAATCACAAAAATCCTTAAATTTTTCTGCTACAAAGCAATTTTTGATTTATTCCAATCCATCCAGTACTGTAGGTGCTACAATTTTTCAAACAGCTGAACTTTTTTGGTGCACGGGATGGGTATTAAGGCTACTCAACATTGGATGTTCATTTATTTTATTTTACAAAACAGAACAGCTTCTCTTAGTTTAAATTGTGTGACTCTGATAAAGCCCTCCTGCAAAATTTGAAAGGGTAAATTAAAGGGGCTCTGTCTCCAATTTTTTGTTGAAACGGTGATTTTGAAGTTTTTTGATGGGCAATATCACATGGACGTTTACCTGTTTTTTCAAAAATGAAAGCGTCATTTTGAAGATAAATCTATCTACTTCACAGAGGAAAAATCCAAACATTCATATCTCTTACGATTGCTTGGATATAAGTGGATTTTAATGAGCATTTTTTTGTGGCTAGGATGCAGCCACCAAACAAACTGCAGAAAGCAATGGAGAACAATGGCCATGTGTGGTGTTTACAAATTTGTTTACAGTTTGGCGACAGAACCCCTTTCAATCAAAGCATTTATTCTCATCTGAATTCTTCTTTTTCTTAAATCCTAGGTTGATTCAAAACTGATTGTTGGACTTGGTGGTGTCCTAATTGTCCTGTGCTCTGTTGCAAGTTCACTTGGTACATTTTCTTACGCTGGGATCCCTGCTACATTGATCATCATTGAAGTTGTGCCATTTTTGGTCTTAGCTGTGGGTGTTGATAACATCTTTATTCTGGTACAGACATTTCAGGTGAGTGGAGACACAGGCTGTTCTATCTAACACCAAGCCACTTGCCCTTCATTCCTGTGAACTGTAAAATCAAAATTCCTTGCCCCACTTGTAGAAACCCGGGAAGAAACCCGGGAAAGACTAAACGCCACCAATCTTCATTGTACCGTGAAAATTTTCATTCATTTTCAGAACGATTTACAGTAAATTTTCTACCTATTTTAAGAATTGCGTCAGTTTCTTACAGTCAAAAGAATGCCTTAAACATTGTCACCGTGGTTCGACAATGGAAAAATAAAGCCTTCTAATTTCTTTTCAATCATCTGTCAAAAAGGCAAAGACTTTTTGGCAAATTTGCTAGCAGACGTCCTAAACCAGTTTTGATGTACAGTGAACAAAGCTTTATTTACTCAATTTGGTTTAATATATTCCTACCTTTAGAATTTCACACCATGATATCTATTTAATCTTCTAAACTAATTTTAATTGTCAAATAAAATGCTCCGCTTTGTCGTTGTAGAGAGATGTTCGTCTGCCACATGAACAAATACCCCATCAAATTGGCAGGGTATTAGGACAAGTCGCACCAAGCATGTTGTTGTCCTCATTATCTGAATCAGTTGCATTTGGTTTAGGTTTGTATCAGCATTACCATCGTAGAACTTCTCAGTGTTTTGTATCTCATTTAAAGATAGAAGTCTTTCATGACATTATGTCCTAATGGAGAAAGGTGTAAGTTAAAACAGAATCAAGTACCTTTCAAACCAACCTTGTGGGTCTGGATCGAAATTTCTATTGCATACAAAATTTGGTCGCAAATTGAGTTTTACAATTTTTGTGCCTATAGCAAGGGCATAGTCCTAGGGAATGTTAACAGTTCTTTGAATCCTTTATAACAATTAATACAAGACTACATGTTTAGTTGAAATCCCACGGATTTGGTTACATAGTCATAGCAATCATCAACATAATGCAATGAGTGACTTGCAGCATAGACAGCTCAAACCTGAAAGAAACATGTACATCGTACTCGTACCCTAGACTGACAACGTGATTCCTTGTTTTCGTTCAGCGTTTTTAATCTGATTTTTTATTTTCACTCATACAAGGACTCACAACCAAACAGATTCAACACAGAGACTAAAATCTTACGAGAGATCTGAAGAAAAATTGAGCGCCTTCCAGCCTTCGAGCGTTGAAAGAAAAGGCGAACGTCGTTTCAAACGTTGTTTCGAACGTTGCTTCGCTTCGAAAAGTCGAACTTTGATCTAATCCACCAATCAAAGCTAGGAATAGGCACGTGGTCTGACCTTATTAAGAAAGTAGCGATCTGTTTGTTTCCGCCGTAAATGCGGCGGAGATAGCCTAAATTTGTCTGCGTTTTGAAGCTGTATGGTCACGAGTCTCAGTTTGAAGCCATGACATCATCCAATTCAATGCGGAAAATTGAGACTCATCGTCATAAGTTCACTCATACCCTTCCTTTACTTTGTGTAAAGCTTATTATTTTCAGTTCAAACAAAAATAAAAGGACCACTAGCTTATGGAGCGTCATTTTCTGCAGTTTCCTCTATACTTCCTATCCCCCATTACACAGCCTATTAAAGGGGCTGGGTCACGTAAAGTAAACAAACTTCTTTCAAAACGACAATTTTGCAGTTTTTTTGACAGGCCATATCAGACAGATTTTCCACTATTTTTCTCAAAATGAAAGTGCTAATTTGAAGATGAACTCTTGAACTTCAGAGAGAAACAAACGAAACAAACATATGTTGTAAGATTGCAAAGATATTGATGGATTTTTAGAAGTAACTTTATCGTGGATTCACCCCATCCACCAAAATCTGTGCAGAACACAATGGGCGCGTGCCGGCGCGTGCAAGCAACAATATAGATTATAAAGATAACAGATTTGTTTACGGTTACGTGACCCAGCCCCTTTAAAGTCTGTATTAAATTTGATGCCACGTGAAAATGTCCGCGAATAAAAACAAGTGATGTGTTTTGCATGAATAATTTCGCGCTGTCGTCAATCTCACATGACATCTAATTTGAGATGGACTATAATCTCCTCCAGGGAAATGTATTTTGTTAATGGGGCTGGGTCACGTAACCGTAAACAAACCTGTTATCTCTATGATCTATATTGTTGCTCACACGTCTCTATTGTGTTTTGGACAAATTTTGGTGGATAGGGTGAATCCACAATAAAGTTACTGCTAAAAATCCACCAGTATCTTTGCAATCTTACGACGTATGGGTGTTTCGTTTGTTTCTCTTCGAAGTTCAAGAGTTCATCTTCCAAATAGCACTTTCATTTTGAGAAAAATATTGGAAAATCTGTGTGATATGGCCTGTCAAAAGAACTGTAAAATCGAAAGAAGTTTGTTTACTTTACGTGACCCAGCCCCTTTAAAGTCTACTTATCTTGTTTATCTTGTTTATTTTCAGGTGCAATGTCAACAATGCCTGCTGTTCGTGTATTCTCCCAATATGCTTCACTTGCTGTCTTCATTGATTTCTTGCTCCAAATATCTGCCTTTGTTGCACTGCTTGCATTGGATGCCAAACGACAAAGAGTAAGTTGCCAGCGATCCTTACCGTAAAGTTCTCAGTGGCTTATTTAATTTCTGAGACTCCAGAGGGGGGGGGGGGTTAAAAGAGAGGATGCTCAAAAGAGAGGGGAGCTTATTCACAAATCAAATAGCAAGGATATGAATTATAGCTTTTTTATTCTTTTACTCTATATTTTGTGGAATCAACATAAGTTCTTTTTTTCTATATATCAATGAATGATTTAAAAACTGCAGAATACTTTTTCTTTCATATTCATCTAAAATATTACAGAATACTTCAACATCAACGAAGTAATGCTAATACAATTTTTAAAAATTTTACAAGAAACTTATGATATAACACAAATTGCATAAAAGGGGCTCTGCCGCCGCCAAAATGTAAACAAAACGATGATTTTTGCAGTTTTTTGAAAGGTGATATCACACAGGATTTTCATATTTTTTCAAAATGGAAGTTGCTGTTTGGACATAAATCACTGTACTTCACTAAGGAACAAACCAAACATTCATATCTTCTACGATTGCTCGGATATAAGTGGATTTTAACGGTCACTCTTTGGTGGCTTGGATGAAGCCACGTAATAAACTGCAGAAAACAATGGATGAACAATGGATAATTGGTAACATGTGTGAGTTTACGGATTTGTTTATTGTTTTGCGACGGAGCCCCTTTAACAATATGATTACAACATGATACAAGAGCTTGTGGCACACCGGCTGATAACTGATGAAAGTTCTTCAAATATGTAATGAAAAATATTGTTCGATTCAGATTCGTTTGCAGACTAGCTAAAATATGAATTGAGTTCCATTATGGACTTATTTTCCTGAATATTTTCATCTGACACTGGTCATAGCAAATCACAATTTTATATTAATCTTTCTTTCCTTAGAATTCAAGATTGGAATTCTGCTGCTGCATAAAACTCTCCAAGATGGACACAGAACAAGCTCCTTCAGCTTATCAAGGGGGACTTCTCTATCAACTATTCAAGAGATTCTATGCCCCATTCCTGATGTGGAAACAAGTCAGAGTTGTTGTGGTAGGTTCATTTGTATGTATTTTAATTGGAGGTTAGGGATGCGGGGACTGCTGAGTGGTTGCTCGCTTGACTCTACCAATTTAAGGGTTAGTGGTTTGAGTCCTCGCCTGTCAAACCTGCTACGTAGGGCGAAGAGAGTCGCTATCTCTCTGTAATTTCAGGCCAAAGGAATCACGAGGTGTGGTCACATCAAGAGGAAGGACCAGGGCACTACTTCGATAAGCTTACACTGTCCTAAAAGCTGCTTTCGGATGCTAGGTAGAACTAGCATAGGTTCCAAATCTTTAACTCAGCGTAAGAAGGTGGGTGTAAAATTCAATGACCTATTTCTTCTGATTAAATGGCTTGAAACAAACTTTAGATACTTATCTATAATTCTACCCTTGGATTTTCCAGAAATTTTGAATATTTTTCAAAATTACAGCGTATTTTACATTTCAGCTCATTTTAGGATGTGACGTCATCAATTTTCTAAATCATAAGCCAGATGAGTGACAGCCATTTGCTTGATACCATATTGTAGGCATCCATAAACTATAGTTCTCATTTAAATCACTTCATGTTGTGTCAAGCGATTTAGAGATTACGATGGTTTAAAGTTTTTTTGAAAATTGTTCATGAATTCTTGAAAAAGAAGAAAAACACTCTAATTCTGAAAATATTAAAGATTTCAGAAAAGTCCAACGGTAGAATTATAGAGAAATAACTAAAGTTTCTTTGAAGTCATTCAGTTCAAAGAAATAGGTCACTCAATTTTACACCAGCCTATTTAAAGATTTGGAACCTATGCTGGTAGAACTATAGGAGAAGAAACGGATCTTCCAACTTTTTGGTAGTTTTTTTTAGCCGCATTCTTTGGATATTGCCATTTTCAACGTCAGCTGTGTACGGCTGTTCAGCGTGGAACAGCCGAATATCAGCTGAATTATACTTTTCCTGGACATTTAAAGGGGCTGTGCAAGATTTTTGTGAACAAAGATAAAGATCAGCTGGCCAATATAATCAAATTAGATGAGAAATTCCTCTCTAATTAGCGCATGGTGCACAATTTCTTTAGCCTCCCTGTTGCCTTTCGTGTGTTTAGACTAAATACATCTCAAACTGGTCGCTCAGAATCCAGCCGTATCTTTATAATCGCTGATGGCATGAAAAATCTGATTGCACTGGCGAATTCTACGGGGTTCAAACATGTAGAAAACATCTTCATTTGCAATGTATCTGCTGCTACTTGCCTGCATTAGGGAGAGAAAGTTTAGGCTTTTTGAGCTTGTACAGTCCCTTCAAAACGACATTCCTTCATTGTGTTTAACTCAGCATGTCCAGATCTCAAACGTAGTATTAGATAGAGAAATGCTCAAGTATGGGGTGCCCCAAGGTTCCTACTTGGGTCCCATCTTGTTTCATGTTTACGCCAGCACTTTGTTTAATGTAATTGAGCAGCGCCTTTGAAGCGACATTCCTTCAGTATATTTTTTTTTCATATATTTTTCATATTTAATTCTTTTAGTGTGTTTAACTCAGCGTGTACAGATCTCAAACGTAGTATTAGATAGAGAAATGCTCAAGTATGGGGTGCCCCAAGGTTCCTGCTTGGGTCCCATCTTGTTTCATATTTACGCCAGTACTTTGTTTAATGTAATTGAGCAGCCCCTTTAAAACGACATCCCTTCATTGTGTTTAACTCCTGTTATCACACCCTACAGGTACTGATCTTCAGTGGCTTATTGATGGCATGCATCTCCTCAATTCCATATGTTGAAGTCGGCCTAGACCAGAAGCTAGCCCTCCCAAAAGATTCATTTTTGTTGCCATGGTTCTCAGACATGAACAAATATCTGCACACCGGACCGCCGGTTTATTTCGTTGTCAAAGAGGGATATAAGTACGAGGACCGGATCGACCAGAATAGGGTGAGTTGAGAACGGTTTGAGAAATAAACAAAATTGGCTTTGGTTTGTTTTCCCCATTTCAAGTCGTATGACCACACTCTTGGAAAGTTTCAGTATTATACCGGATGTCCTAAAAAATACTCCAGTTTGAAAAATCACAAAAATGCAAGTAGAAAGCCGATCTTCAAATTTCTTTTTTGTCAAGCAGATCAAAGACCAAATTTGACTTGAAGTGGGTGTCAACAAACCTTAGTTGCTTTTGTCTATTATGATTACTTGTTGATGGTTTTGGCATAATGACCACGATTTTGTCTCTATTCTTTGCAGTTTCAAATTTTTATACCTACCGTTTGTCAAAAAATGGTTTTCAGTATCAGCTGAATAAAACTCTTGAGTTTTCCTTTTCCACGTATGTAACCATGGGTATTGTGGACACGATTTGTGTCGATCGTGTCCACAATACCTGGCCTAAACGTTGCTAAATGAATAAATGTAGTTCGTTACCTTGCTCGTCTTCATTTCATGAATGATCTGGGAACTAGTTTAGAGCGCGGCACTGTTCAAAAACCAACGGCCTAACGTTGAATTTGAGTAAGCAAGAATGGCTGCCGAGGCAAACGAGCAGAGATACTCATGAAATGAAGACGAGCAAAGTAACGAACTACATTCATTCATTTAGTAACATTTAGGCCAGGTATTGTGGACACGATCGACACAAATCGTGTCCACAATACCCATGATGTAACCTATTCTGCAGTGTATTTCACAAATCACACGCATTACATTGAAAGACTAACATATAATGTCGACATTTATCTCTTTAAAATCACTCATGCAGTTATGAATTTGTTGGCGGTCTTACTCGGAGGTCGTATCTGAATATTTGTGAAAAGAGGACTTGAAATACCGATCAAATTCCTTTCATTTTGTCCGTGAATAGACAAAATCGGCTAAGGTTCGTTTACACCCATTTTAAGTCATGTGATCAATCCCTCGATAAAACATCTTTTGATTTCTCTAACATATTTCGTGCCATGCAAAGTTGTGCCATGAATGCAAAATATAGCATAATACTAAAACTTCCCAGGAGTATGGTCACATGACTTGAAATGGGTAAAACAAACCTTAACTGATCAGGTCTATCTCGCGGATTGATATCTTTTCAATCATCAACTGAACCACCTGCAAAGCATGAAAATGTTTCTAAATTACTACTTATGATGAAAAAGGAAACAAAGATAGCAACAAATAAAATATAAAAGTAATTAGATCGATATTATTTGATTTTGTCAATGTTTTAATGTAACTTTTTTTCTTTACTCTGCAGGTGTGCGGTGTTTCAGGCTGTGACCCAAACTCATTAGTGCAACAAGTTTTTGTATCCTCAGAAATTAAAGACTAGTAAGTATTTTTATTGAATTTTAATTTGATTTATAAGATGCTATTTTTACATGATTTGTTTGAATTGACTTGTTTGAAAATTTCGATACCTGAAATAGTGAATGCACGTGGATGAATCGAATTTGGCTGGTAGCATAAAACAAATTTTTGTAATTTTCTATGTAGTTTTCTGAAAGCAGGTACTGAGCACTGAGAGTAAAGGCTCACAGCATGATAATGGAAACGGCTTTCTGAAAATTGATTTTTGAAGGGGATGAATGAATTTGAAAACTGAGCAACGGAACTGTAAGACCAAGAGGAAGACGACAAATATTTTTCTTTCTGAGGTTCTTTTTATTTGTTAAATACGCAATTGCAATTGAAGCCAAAAAGCCAAAGATTTTAAGACTCAGATCATGTTTTAATTGAAATAAAATCGACAGTTCAGTACGTTTCGAATCATACGCGATTCATTTTCAACCCATTTAATTAAAGGCACACTGTCGTGGCTGTGATTGGCTAGTTGTGATGTTGATATCACTAAGAAAGACCTGGCCTCTAAATAATTACTATGCCTTCTTCGTCCTTGGATCATACTTTGCTTCGAGAATAAAGGGAGTCAGATCGTTATCGTCTTCATGAATTTCAGTGTACAGCGAAATTACTGAAGCCTGCCCAATTCCATTCTTTGTTATTGTCTTATTCATCCAATCATTGCCACGACAGTGTGCCTTTAAGAGTAAACAAGCTATTTGTAGTAAACAGGATATTATCAAGATAGCTGCAATGAAAAGACTCGTTAATTATGTAACTAATCGTCAGAGGGGAAAATACTGAGAAGAAAGTACCCAGGGAAACTAAAAAAGACAGAGTGGCATTGATGACTGTTGGGAATTAAGTAATGGTTGATCTTGTGCTATTAATAAACTTCCAAAAATTAGTAAGTTGAACTCCTTGGCGGCCGTAGCTATGATACTGAACCAGCATGTCCTGTCTTGTTGATGTGATCTTTACCGAAGGGCTACGTAAGAGCAACGGAAACAAGCTACTGAACTGAACTCAAAAGAATGAACTTAACTGGAAACGAGATTTTCGGAAAGAAGAGTCATCCGGACATGAAAATTTTCTACCATTCGATATTTTTGGCAATATTGTCGCGACATGAGAGCACCACTTCACCATAGTCACATTACTAATTCTCAATCGTTTTTCGTAGCTCAAAGATTGCACTGACAGCTTCGTCATGGATCGATGACTACCTAGCATGGATAGATCCCCGTGGAGACGTGCCATGTTGCAGAAAGCTCGATTACATCTCATCAAATAGAACAGTAGGCAATAAAACTGAAGAACATCGATGGTACCCTGGTCGTTTCATATTTTGTAATTCGACGGTAGATAATTCTAGCTGGCATTGCTCACCATGTAGAAATGTCAAGGAGACAGGTTCAAGACCTTCTGTGGCGGATTTTAGAAAATACCTTGGAGCTTTCCTTTCGGATATTCCAAATACTGTCTGTACCAAAGGGTATGTTGTTTGTTATCAAATACTTCCTTGCACTTAAATTCATTTTAATACTATTTATGTGAAAACATTTAAATTCTACAGAACCAAAGTCTGGAATTCTCTTCCTAAAGATACGAGGAGTGTGGCGTCATTCTCCCATTTTAAGGCCCCGTTTACACGATACCGTTTTCGTTTCATACCGGATTGGTTTTATATCGGATTGGCCTTCTGTTTACACGAGACCGTTTGAATTTCATTTCGGATTGGCCTTCTGCTTACACGAGAACGCACCAATGCGTTATGCTTCATACCTTTTTCGCATTTTCAAATGAAAGCGCTCTGAAAGTGGCATGAAACGAATCCGATATCGTGTAAACGATCGAATCTGGTATCAACTCAAAACGGAACCTCTTTATCAATTCTACGAGCCTCCTATTCATCGGACGCACTGCACAGTGGATGTTAAAACGAAGGTGAATGCTCCGCAGCACAAGACAAAGCGTTTCCATGAAAACGGAACCCCGATCAGATATGAAATGAAAACGGTATCGTGTAAACGGGGCTTAAATCTATCTGTTAATCTTATTTCATGGACAAATTTAAAATCCAATCTTACACCTACCTATTATGGTTTTACTGTACAACAATTTTGATTGATTTTTTTCTTTCCCTTTTGATTTGTAAACCCGGCTGAAAACAAGCTTGCTTAGGCCTGTTATTTACGTTAAAAATATTCACACATACATTCACAGAATAGTACATTCATAAGGGAAGCATTTTTAATCTGTTTTGAACCAAGAAAAGCAATACAACCGAGCGTTGCTGATCATCGTATTGTTGAAAACAGACGAAAAATGAACGTTTAAATATCTGCTAAGTTATACAGTACAGGCCTTACCCACATTAACATGGCAAGAATTCTTGAAAGAATTTTTAACAATTATACTTTATGAATAAGAATTCTTGAGCGATGTGAAAGACTGTTAATCTTTTTTCAAACAAGAATTCTTAAGAACCAAAGAGAGTTATTCGGCAGGAAAACCAAGTTCATGTGTACAAGGCATATACTGTATGAAACACGCACTAGAACGCTCTGACTCAACTTGACTTGGCTCGACTTGACTTGACTTGAATGGACTTAGTTGCATACTCATGGATGGAGCTTCGCCCACTTGTCGTTCACAAGAGATATTTCTCCAACGCTTCCTGCCCTTGTCGTTCTGTTCACGCAAAAGATCTTCAAAACCTGAAATAGGAGAAAAAGGACCACGTACCTGGAGGCTTGTGGCACAAACTAATCTTGATTGATTTATTTATATCTACTTAGTTATTCATTCATTTATTTATCTATTTATTCATTTATTGGTTGATTGATTTCTTTGTTGGATTTATTTCTTATAGAGGGCATGCTGCATATGGATCTGCTGTGAAACTCAACCAGAACACAAGTAACGATATAGTAAAAGGTAACTTCCTTTCTTGATACATAATGATAATGATAATCAATTTATTTTAAGCTGGTTAAGAGTTCTAGTTGTACATAACATTATTTTTGAAGGTTGTTATATGCGGGGATATAAGGGCTTATTTTTGAAGGTTCTTATATACGGGGATATACTGTATGATTGGCCAGTAGTGCAGTCTTTCTTGATCTCGATAAACAAGATCGGCCAAAAGGTTTGTTTGCACTGCACCCCCTTCAAGGCATGTGATCGATCTCTGGACGGAGCATCTTTTGAATTCTTTAGAATATTTTGAACCATGAAAAGACTTCTCAAGAGTATGGTCAAATGACTTGAAATGGTTAAAACAAACCTTAATCGATTTGTCTATCACCGTTCTACTTGAAAGGATCATTTCGCAATCAGGTATGCAATTCCTGCTATTAAGATATTATAATTGATTTTCCGCTCCTGTGTTTTACATTTTTATTTCAGGCAACAAAATCTGAAGTTTTCTCGCAAATATGCTATTCGAAAAATAAGCCACACATTTCACTTTGCAGCAGAAAGTCTTGTGGGTTTTCACTGATTTTGTATTGTTTTCCTTTCAGCATCTTATTTCATGTCATACCATTCAATTTTGAAAACATCAGATGATTATACGAATGCATTGAAATACGCAAGGGAGTTATCAACGAATATGACAAAAGAACTCAAACATGAGGTTTTTCCATACAGTGTGTTTTACGTCTTCTATGAACAGTATCTGACAATTGCCCATGACACGTGGGTTGATCTAAGTATATGTGGAGGTGAGTATCTAACGTTTTATAAGGATTATGTATTGCTTTGCTTAGCTCATTATGGAGTTAACTGTAGGGGATGCCACAAGGTTCAGTTCTTAGTCCACTGCTTTTTGATATCTTCATTTAATGATGCACTGATGTCGATCCTTCGGGTGGAAATTCGCAAATTCCCAAAACTGGCAAGTATCTAACGTTTTCTAAGGGTTGTGTATTGCTTTGCTTAGCTCATTATGGAGTTAACTGTAGGGGATGCCACAAGGTTCAGTTCTTAGTCCACTGCTTTTTGATATCTTCATTTAATGATGCACTGATGTCGATCCTTCGGGTGGAAATTTGCAAATTCCCAAAACTGGCAAGTATCTAACGTTTTCTAAGGGTTGTGTATTGCTTTGCTTAGCTCATTATGGAGTTAGCTGTAGGGGATGCTACAAGGTTCAGTTCTTAGTCCACTGCTTTTTTATATCTTCATTTATTGATGCATTGATTTCGACCCTTCATTTGCAAATTCCACAAACTGGCAACTAGCCTTTTTTGTCAGCTCAGACTAGCTTATTGTAGTCATGTTTCCTCCTATGTTTTTCCATCCTGTGGGGGGGGAGGGGGTAACTACCATATATACTGGTATAGGATGTGCTATTTTTTGGGGTGCCTTTTCTCAGGCAGAAAATAAATTTTAGGGTGTCATGTTTGGTAAGATCACAAATTGCCATAAATTTTGGAGTATCATTTTACAAATAACTCTTTAGGCTATTTGATTTGGTCTAATTTCATAGACTTTTTTCAAATTTCGGATTTTGTCACAATTTTAGAGCGTGTATTTTGAATGGCCCTTCGGTCTTGGGGTATGGTTTTCGAAAAGTTTATAAATTTTTGGGTGTGATTTCACAAGTCAAAATGGCACACCCCGTCGTCTTCCTGTCATAGAACCCTGAACGGCCTTCGTTATAGCTAAAAAACGTCCTCCTTCACTTTGTTTTAGCGTCTGATATGCGTAAAAGGAAAACGGTTTTTGCCGTTTCATTTATTAAGGGTCTATACTGCATGTTGCAATCTCGAACTTTTTCTGACCTTTCCCAAAGCTACTACACTAGGTGTTGGTGTTGTGGCGCAGTGGTGTAATCCTCTGACATTACAGCCAGAACAGTGAGGTGGATTGGGTTCGATCCCAGGTAGAGCCCCATCACTTCAGCGTCATGACAAGGGGTCGTGGACTCGATTAGGCCTATTCTACTTCTGCGATCCCAGCGCTTGTCGCTAAAAACGGCAACTTTACCTTCACTAGTTAAAAGAGCCATCACTGCAGAGGGATAACATAGGCAGCTTCTAAAGCTTTCCAGAGTTGTATATATCCTTACGACTTATTTGCATCTGACACTGTGTCTTCACAGGTGCTAAGTGTGCGTCTTTAATGGCAAATGGCATTAACTTATGCATATTTTCTTTTATTTTCTAGCTGCAATATTTGGAGTGACATTCGTTTTGCTTGGCTTCAACTTTGGAATAGCATTGATCATGACATTCGTCGTGGCAATGATAGTTGTGGATATGTTCGGTTTGATGTACGTGTGGGGAATCTCCCTCAATGCTGTATCACTTGTGAATCTTATCATGGCAGTTGGAATCTCCGTTGAGTTCTGTGCACATGTCGCGCGGGCGTTCAGTGTCAGCCCGTTGCCTACAAGAATCGAAAGAGCTGAAGAGGCCTTAGCTCGAATGGGAAGCTCTGTGCTTAGTGGAATTACGTTAACGAAATTTGTTGGAATTATTGTTCTGGCATTCGCAAAGTCGCAGCTGTTTGAGGTAACTCTTCCATTTCATTTCATTGGATACATTTATAAGTTATAATCGAAAAATGGTTATACTTTGCGACAATAAACCTTTCATTTATTCTATCGGGTGTCCCAAAAAAAGTACTCCGGTTTAAAAAATCACCAAAAATCAATTATCAAAGCTTTGCTAAAATTTTCTTTTTCACTTGTTTTTTCAAGGACCCAAAAATATTTCTAAATTGTAAAGGTTTGCTTTTGATACAACAAGATAGAAAAATTCCAGGTTGAAAACCTTATTTTGAGCTATAGTTTTTAAGCAAAATACTCAATCGTGCCTAAGAGTCAAAATTTTCAGATTTTATAACATCAATAACTTTCATTCATGACCAAATTAGAAGCTTTCCATGCACAAAAATTTGATCTGGCAATCACCAGTGATTTTTTGCAGTATGATTCAAAACCAGGTAACTACAAAAAGAGCTAAATTTGCTAATTTTTAAACCAATTACAAAATTTGCTATATCTGGGAAAATAATTTGGTCCTTGATCGACTTGACAAAAAAAGAAAATTTAAGATCGGTTGTGTAAGCAAATTTTGGTGATTTTTTAAACGGGAGTACTTTTTTTGGGACACCCGGTACAAAGGATTATCGATCGGCTGGTTTCATTACAGGGAAGTTCAAACCTCTCTGAAAAGAAGCCAGCCGAGTCTCTGCTCGCAGGTTACCTATTCTTGACCAGGTTACCTATAGTCTTGAAATATAAAGAAAGCAATAGGGCTCAAATCTTTCAAATCTTGACAAAGCTAGCATAGGGCTCAAATCTTTAAAAAGGTCGGTGTAAAAATTCTATTACGGTTTCACTCGAATTAAATGGCTTGGAAGGAACTTAGCGTTTTTTACTGTAAATCTGCCGTGGCAATTTGTTGATATCTTGATTAGTTTCAAAATGGCGGCATTTATTAAATTTGAGGCTATGACATCATCAAATTTTTAAATCCTAAACCAGAAAAGATACTGATTTCTGCGTTTCACCATATTGTAGGCCTTCATAAACAATGGCTTTCTTGGAAGTTATATGATTTTTCCTCCTTTGGTTTAAGATTTACGGTGATTTAAATGTTTTCAAAATTGTCCATCAATTTTTTAAAAAATCATTAAATTGCCGTCATTTTGAAAACAAATCAAGATATCAACAAATTTCCACGGCAGATTTACAGCAAAGTACTATGATTTCCTTTCAAGCCATTCAATTCAAAGAAAAATGGAATAGAATTTTACACCCTCCTTTTTAAAGGTTTTAAAGATTTGAGCCCTATGCTGACAAAGCTGGGTGTAAAATTGTATTGCATTTTTCTTTGAATTGAATGACTTCATAGCTACTAAGAGTACTTTGCTGTAAACCTGCCGTGGACATTTTTTGATATCAAGACTATTTTCAAAATGGTGGCATTTAACTTATTTTGGAAGAGTTTATGGAAAATTAAAAAAAAATGAAAATCATTGTAAATCCTAAATTATTAATGGCAAAATGACAAAATCTTCAAGAAAACTTTAGTTTATTAAAGATCTACAATATGGTGTCAACAAGAAATCTGTAGCTCTTCTGGTTTCGGATTTCGAAATTTATGACATGACAGCTTCAAATCTAATAAATGCCGCCATTTTTAAACTAATCAATGTATCAAAAGATTTCCATGGCAGATTTACAGCGAAGTAACCCAAGTTTCTTTCAAGCACTTTAATTCAAAGAAACATGCAATAGAACACCTACCTTTTTAAAGATTTGAGCCCTAGCTAGAAAGCAATAGTCAATGAGAGAAAATTAAGTTTCTAACCTGCCTCTTTCCTTTCTTTTTTAGATCTTCTACTTCAGAATGTACCTTGGTATCGTATTAATTGGTGCTTTCCACGGACTCGTATTTCTACCGGTATTCCTTTCCTATGTCGGGCCTAGCTCTAGAGCATTGCCCTCAGCAACTCCCGTACCAGAAGACGAGCGAGTGGACGAAAAGCGAAGACTTTTAAATGAGGCCTACTGAGGACAATAATAGTATGTGTTCGAATTTAAATTGTGAATAATCATAGATACCTTCATATCCTAGGCACAAATATTTGCACTCGATTTTATATACGTAGCCACGCAGCGAAAGCGCGAAATATGCGTCATGACAGATCGCCACTGGGTGGGAAAAGTCAGCAAAAGTATAGACGCGCTACAGTAGCCACTGCGAAGTATATAACTAGAGTAGAATAGCAAGGAGGATTTCGCAAAACAAATGCTTCAACTTTCTGACATATCAAAGTGATTTGCCTTTTTGAAGAACGGATTTCACATTTCTGGCTGGGCCTAGATTGCGTTACAGGCAGTCTGTCACCCATCTGATTGGGTGATCATGACAATATAAAGAATAGGAAAATTGAATGGCTGCTGAACCTACTGTCTTTTTACGACCGTACAAAGTGAGAACCACTAGCCCTCCTTTGCTTCAAGTGCAACGAGTCACAAAGATATCCGTCGTTTTGAGCTCTGACTTTGTTGCAGCCAATCAGATGCGTGACAGACTGCCTTGAACACGATACCAGCACTATTTGAAATGACAGCAAAATTCGAGGGTAACAATTTCTTTGCAAGCCGTGCGACAAAGAGCCTGGATTTTGACGGAAAAGGAATTATCTAGGCATAAAGAATCAATCAGTATCGTTGAGAAATGTCTCGTTGCATTGTTTTCGAGTGTTTATCTTTAATTGTGCCAGCAAACAGTGTGCCCTTTTGTTGTGGACGGTAGACCTATCCGTATGCAGTTTTCAAATTGTGCCAGTAGCGTGTGAACGCAATCTTAATCAAATCAAACTAAACAAGATGAACCAGCTATGAAATCTATTCTTCAGAAAGGCAAATCGCTTTGCAGTGCCAAAGAGCTGAATTGTTGGGGATGTTTTGTGTTACAAAATTTACCAGTGCTGAATAGAATAGAAAGCCTAGAGGCTGCAGCATTTGCACCTGAAATCTATGTTTCGGCGTACTGCAGTGCTGTGGAGGCGTAGTCAGGAGTCAATTTGTGTTACAAAATTTACCAGTGCTGAATAGAATAGAAAGCCTAGAGGCTGCAACATTTGCCTCTGACATCCATTTTTCGGCGTACTGCAGTGCTGCGGAGACGTAGTCAGGAGTCGATTCGTTACGGTTTTGACTGAGAAAGAGGGAGACGTTGCGGGTCCCAAGAGTAGAGGCCTGCTGCTGAGTTGGTTACAGAATTTAGGCTTGGAAGTAGCCTGAAGGTGGAAAACAAGTATCTTTAATTATATTGTAAATTAAAACTCAAGTTTGGTGCATTTCTTTGGAACAGTTCCCCAACAAAGGACAGTATTCCCATTACGGGTAATTTGCCTTCTTTCAAATCCCAAGGCAGTACCGTCCACGCCTTCTTTCGTATGTCATTAACAGAGGAACTCATTAGCTGTAAAGGGTTTAGCGAGATTTAGAAGTCTGGTGCCTGAATAAGAACATTAAGAATCCGCATATAAGAATCATTATTCCTATACCTGCTGTATTCCTACCAACCAGTATCTTTGTTTTTGCTGTTAAAAAAATCAGCAAATCAAACTTTTTCGTTTTGTGAAATAAAACGATATCATTTTAACAAAATATGAATTGTCAGGTCGAGCTCCTCAAGTTTGGTTCTTACTTGCGGCTTTTTAATGTTCCTTGATATAGAGAAGAGCCTTAACGGAAGATCTATGGTTTAATAATGTCGCGAGCCTTGCAAAAGGAGTTAATTTCTTAGGTTATATTCTTTTTCTCAATTAATGGTTATCCAGAGCTGCAAAAATGAAGTACATGGTGTTTTGTATCACTGCTCTCCTGCAAGTTATTGATTAATTACTTCTTGCAAAACTGGTTAAAAATGTTCCAACAGAGGTGATAGCTATTCAACAAAAGGTTCGATTCATCGAATTTAAATCTTTGATCACTATTGTGCACACTTTTGTATAAGTGTAGAAGCTAGGGGGCTGGGAGGGCGACAGGCCCTTACATTGGAAAAAAGTTATCGAAAGCAGTCTTTTCCAGGCAAATATCCACCGTGACACGGGCAAAAATGTTGTTAACTGATGGACTTCTTTATCAGGCAGCCCCATCCCCTAGATGTCTAATTCCCCTACGCTTATAAACATTCGAAAATTCATTAGATTACTGCAAAATGTATTAAACGATCCAGACTCCTCTAGAAGAGCTAAAAGCTCTGTTAGCGTCGATCTCCAATCTTTACTGTTTCCTTTCCAATATGTGCAAAAGCGCTGTCTTCATACAGAGTTCCAAGCTGAGCAATTAACCATGCACATGGAACACTGAAAACGTTTAATGCAACAAATTTTTGCAGCTCTACTATTGCCTCTCTTCAGTCCATTCATGTTTATTTTATATTCAATTTTATCTTCTGTTTGTGTTTATGTTTTCATTTGACATTTAGATAACTAAGTTTGATTGATACAATTAACATATTGATACAAATTAAGTAAATGAAGTGCATGATAAAGAATCGACGTAACTTCTAATATCTTCTTCTTAATCTACTCCTTGAAAGCAGTCGATTTACACCATTTTTGGGCATAAAATGCGCCCAAACAACAAGAACAGGCTGTTTAGAAAACAGCTGATTTCAGCGAAAAAAGGTAAGCCTATAGCCTTACTTTTTGATGGAAAACGGGCACTTTCAAAAATAGCTGATTTCAGCAAAAAAGGTAAGCCTATAGCCTTACTTTCTGATGGAAAATGGGCTCTTTCAAAAATAGCTGATTTCAGCAAAAAAGTTTAGCCTATAGCCTTACTTTCTGATGGAAAATAGGCTCTTTCAAAAACAGCTGATTTCAGCAAAAAAGGTAAGCCTATAGCCTTACTTTCTGATGGAAAATGGGCTCTTTCAAAAACAGCTGATTTCAGCAAAAAAGGTAAGCCTATAGCCTTACTTTCTGATGGAAAATGGGCTCTTTCAAAAATAGCTGATTTCAGCAAAAAAGTTTAGCCTATAGCCTTACTTTCTGATGGAAAATAGGCTCTTTCAAAAACAGCTGATTTCAGTGTAAAAGGTAAGCCTCTTGCCTTACTTTTTGATGGAAAATGGGCTCTTTCAAAAACAGCTGATTTCAGCAAAAAAGGTAAGCCTATAGCCTTACTTTTTGATGGAAAATGGGCTCTTTCAAAAACAGCTGATTTCAGCGAAAAAGGTAAGCCTATAGCCTTACTTTTTGATGGAAAATAGGCTCTTTCAAAAGTAGCTGATTTCAGCAAAAAAGATAAGCCTATAGCCTTACTTTTTGATGGAAAATAGGCTCTTTCAAAAACAGCTGATTTCAGTGAAAAAGATAAGCCTATAGCCTTACTTTTTGATGGAAAATGGGCTCTTTCAAAAACAGCTGATTTCAGCAAAACCGGTAAGTCTATAGCCTTACTTTTTGATGGAAAATGGGCTCTTTCAAAAACAGCTGATTTCAGTGAAAAAGATAAGCCTATAGCCTTACTTTTTGGTGGAAAATAGGCTCTTTCAAAAATAGCTGATTTCAGTGAAAAAGGTAAGCCTATAGCCTTACTTTTTGATGGAAAATGGGCTCTTCCAAAAACAGCTGATTTCAGTGAAAAAGATAAGCCTATAGCCTTACTTTTTGATGGAAAATGGGCTCTTTCAAAAACAGCTGATTTCAGCAAAACCGGTAAGTCTATAGCCTTACTTTTTGATGGAAAATGGGCTCTTTCAAAAACAGCTGATTTCAGTGAAAAAGATAAGCCTATAGCCTTACTTTTTGATGGAAAATAGGCTCTTTCAAAAACAGTTGATTTCAGCAAAAAAGGTAAGCCTATAGCCTTACTCTTTGATGGAAAATGGTCTCTTCCAAAAACAGCTGAATTCAGCAAAAAAGATGAGTCTATTGCCTTACTTTTTGATGGAAAATGGGCTCTTTCAAAAACAGCTGATTTCAGTGAAAAAAATTAGCCTATAGCCTTACTTTTTGATGGAAAATAGGCTCTTTCAAAAATAGCTGATTTCAGCAGAAGAGGTAAGCCTATAGCCTTACTTTTTGGTGGAAAATAGGCTCTTTCAAAAATAGCTGATTTCAGTGAAAAAGGTAAGCCTATAGCCTTATTTTTTGATGGAAAAAAGGCTCTTTCAAAAACAGCTGATTTCAGCAAAAAAGGTAAGCCTGTAGCCTTACTTTTTGATGGAAAAAAGGCTCTTTCAAAAACAACTGATTTCAGCAAAAAAGGTTAGCCTATAGCCTTACTTTTTGATGGAGATTGGGCTCTTTCAAAAATAGCTGAATTCAGCGAAAAAGGTAAGCCTATAGCCTTACTCTTTGATGGAAAATGGGCTCTTCCAAAAGCAGCTGAATTCAGCGAAAAAGGCAAGCCTATAGCCTTACTTTTTGATGGAAAATGGGCTCTTCCAAAAACAGCTGAATTCAGCAAATACGGTAAGCCTATAGCCTTACTACTTGATGGAAAATAGGTTCTTTCAAAAACAGCTGATTTCAGCAAAAAAGGTAAGCCTATAGCCTTACTTTTAGATGGAAAATGGGCACTTTCAAAAACAGCCGATTTCAGTAAAAAAGGTAAGCCTATAGCCTTACTTATTGATAGAAAATAGGCTCTTTCAAAAATAGCTGATTTCAGTGAAAAAGGTAAGCCTATAGCCTTACTTTTTGATGGAAAATGGGCTCTTCCAAAAACAGCTGAATTCAGCGAAAAAGGTAAGCCTATAGCCTTACTTTTTGATGGAAAATAGGCTCTTTCAAAAGTAGGTGATTTCAGCAAAAAAGATAAGCCTATAGCCTTACTTTTTGATGGAAAATAGGCTCTTTCAAAAACAGCTGATTTCAGTGAAAAAGATAAGCCTATAGCCTTACTTTTGATGGAAAATGGGCTCTTTCAAAAACAGCTGATTTCAGCAAAACCGGTAAGTCTATAGCCTTACTTTTTGATGGAAAATGGGCTCTTTCAAAAACAGCTGATTTCAGTGAAAAAGATAAGCCTATAGCCTTACTTTTTGATGGAAAATAGGCTCTTTCAAAAATAGCTGATTTCAGCAAAAAAGGTAAGCCTATAGCGTTACTTTTTGATGGAAAATAGGCTCTTTCAAAAGTAGCTGATTTCAGTTAAAAAGGTAAGCCGATAGCCTTTCTCTTTGATGGAAAATGGGCTCTTTCAAAAATAGCTGATTTCAGCGAAAAAGGTAAGCCTATAGCCTTACTTTTTGATGGAAAATGGGCTCTTTCAAAAACAGTTGATTTCAGCAAAAAAGGTAAGCCTATAGCCTTACTCTTTGATGGAAAATGGTCTCTTCCAAAAACAGCTGAATTCAGCAAAAAAGATGAGTCTATTGCCTTACTTTTTGATGGAAAATGGGCTCTTTCAAAAACAGCTGATTTCAGTGAAAAAAATTAGCCTATAGGCTTACTTTTTGATTGAAAATAGGCTCTTTCAAAAATAGCTGATTTCAGCAGAAGAGGTAAGCCTATAGCCTTACTTTTTGATGGAAAATAGGCTCTTTCAAAAATAGCTGATTTCAGTGAAAAAGGTAAGCCTATAGCCTTACTTTTTGATGGAAAATAGGCTCTTTCAAAAACAGCTGATTTCAGCAAAAAAGGTAAGCCTGTAGCCTTACTTTTTGATGGAAAAAAGGCTCTTTCAAAAACAACTGATTTCAGCAAAAAAGGTTAGCCTATAGCCTTACTTTTTGATGGAAAATAGGCTCTTTCAAAAATAGCTGATTTCAGTTAAAAAGGTAAGCCGATAGCCATTCTCTTTGATGGAAAATGGGCTCTTTCAAAAACAGCTGACTTCAGCGAAAAAGGTAAGCCTATAGCCTTACTTTTAGATGGAAAATGGGCACTTTCAAAAACAGCTGATTTCCGTAAAAAAGGTAAGCCTATAGCCTTACTTTTTGATGGAAAATAGGCTCTTTCAAAAATAGCTGATTTCAGTGAAAAAGGTAAGCCTATAGCCTTACATTTAGATGGAAAATGGGCTCTTTCAAAAACAGCTGATTTCAGCAAAACCGGTAAGCCTATAGCCTTACCTTTTGATGGAAAATGGGCACTTTCAAAAATAGCTGAATTCAGCGAAAAAGGTAAGCCTATAGCCTTACTTTTTGATGGAAAATGGGCTTTTTGAAAAACAGCTGAATTCAGCGAAAAAGGTAAGCCTATAGCCTTACTTTTTGATGGAAAATGGGCTTTTTCAAAAACACCTGATTTCAGTGAAAAAGGTAAGCCTATAGCCTTACTTTTTGATGGAAAATGGGCTCTTTCAAAAATAGCTGATTTCAGTGAAAAAGGTAAGCCTATAGCCTTACTTTTTGATGGAAAATGGGCTTTTTCAAAAACAGCTGATTTCAGCAAAAAAAGGTAAGCCTATAGCCTTACTTTTTGATGGAAAATGGGCTCTTTCAAAAATAGCTGATTTCAGTGAAAAAGGTAAGCCTATAGCCTTACTTTTTGATGGAAAATGGGCTCTTTCAAAAATAGCTGATTTCAGCAAAAAAGGTAAGCCTATAGCCTTACTTTTTGATGGAAAATAGGCTCTTTCAAAAATAGCTGATTTCAGCAAAAAAGGTAAGCCTACAGCCTTACTTTTTGATGGTAAATGGGCTCTATCAAAATAGCTGATTTCAGCAAAAAAGGTAAGCCTATAGCCTTACTTTTTGATGTAAAATCGGCTCTTTTAAAAATAGCTGATTTCAGCAAAAAAGGTAAGCCTATAGCCTTACTTTTTGATGGAAAATAGGCTCCTTCAAAAATAGCTGATTTCAGCAAAAAAGGTAAGCCTACAGCCTTACTTTTTGATGGTAAATGGGCTCTATCAAAATAGCTGATTTCAGCGAAAAAGGTAAGCCTATAGCCTTACTTTTTGATGGAAAATGGGCACTTTCAAAAACAGCAGATTTCAGTGAAAAAGGTAAGCCTATAGCTTTACTTTTTGATGGAAAATGGGCTTTTTCAAAAATAGCTGATTTCAGTAAAAAAGGTTAGCCTATAGCCTTACTTTTTGATGGAAAATGGGCTCTTTCAAAAATAGCTGATTTCAGCGAAAAAGGTAAGCCTATAGCCTTACTTTTTGATGGAAAATAGGCTCTTTCAAAAGTAGCTGATTTCAGCAAAAAAGATAAGCCTATAGCCTTACTTTTTGATGGAAAATAGGCTCTTTCAAAAACAGCTGATTTCAGTGAAAAAGATAAGCCTATAGCCTTACTTTTTGATGGAAAATGGGCTCTTTCAAAAACAGCTGATTTCAGCAAAACCGGTAAGTCTATAGCCTTACTTTTTGATGGAAAATGGGCTCTTTCAAAAACAGCTGATTTCAGTGAAAAAGATAAGCCTATAGCCTTACTTTTTGATGGAAAATAGGCTCTTTCAAAAACAACTGATTTCAGCAAAAAAGGTAAGCGTGTAGCCTTACTTTTTGATGGAAAATAGGCTCTTTCAAAAATAGCTGATTTCAGTTAAAAAGGTAAGCCGATAGCCTTTCTCTTTGATGGAAAATGGGCTCTTTCAAAAACAGCTGATTTCAGCGAGAAAGGTAAGCCTATAGCCTTACTTTTTGATGGAAAATGGGCTCTTTCAAAAACAGTTGATTTCAGCAAAAAAGGTAAGCCTATAGCCTTACTCTTTGATGGAAAATGGTCTCTTCCAAAAACAGCTGAATTCAGCAAAAAAGATGAGTCTATTGCCTTACTTTTTGATGGAAAATGGGCTCTTTCAAAAACAGCTGATTTCAGTGAAAAAAATTAGCCTATAGGCTTACTTTTTGATTGAAAATAGGCTCTTTCAAAAATAGCTGATTTCAGCAGAAGAGGTAAGCCTATAGCCTTACTTTTTGATGGAAAATAGGCTCTTTCAAAAATAGCTGATTTCAGTGAAAAAGGTAAGCCTATAGCCTTACTTTTTGATGGAAAATAGGCTCTTTCAAAAACAGCTGATTTCAGCAAAAAAGGTAAGCCTGTAGCCTTACTTTTTGATGGAAAAAAGGCTCTTTCAAAAACAACTGATTTCAGCAAAAAAGGTTAGCCTATAGCCTTACTTTTTGATGGAAAATAGGCTCTTTCAAAAATAGCTGATTTCAGTTAAAAAGGTAAGCCGATAGCCATTCTCTTTGATGGAAAATGGGCTCTTTCAAAAACAGCTGACTTCAGCGAAAAAGGTAAGCCTATAGCCTTACTTTTAGATGGAAAATGGGCACTTTCAAAAACAGCTGATTTCCGTAAAAAAGGTAAGCCTATAGCCTTACTTTTTGATGGAAAATAGGCTCTTTCAAAAATAGCTGATTTCAGTGAAAAAGGTAAGCCTATAGCCTTACATTTAGATGGAAAATGGGCTCTTTCAAAAACAGCTGATTTCAGCAAAACCGGTAAGCCTATAGCCTTACCTTTTGATGGAAAATGGGCACTTTCAAAAATAGCTGAATTCAGCGAAAAAGGTAAGCCTATAGCCTTACTTTTTGATGGAAAATGGGCTTTTTGAAAAACAGCTGAATTCAGCGAAAAAGGTAAGCCTATAGCCTTACTTTTTGATGGAAAATGGGCTTTTTCAAAAACAGCTGATTTCAGTGAAAAAGGTAAGCCTATAGCCTTACTTTTTGATGGAAAATGGGCTCTTTCAAAAATAGCTGATTTCAGTGAAAAAGGTAAGCCTATAGCCTTACTTTTTGATGGAAAATGGGCTTTTTCAAAAACAGCTGATTTCAGCAAAAAAAGGTAAGCCTATAGCCTTACTTGTTGATGGAAAATGGGCTCTTTTAAAAATAGCTGATTTCAGTGAAAAAGGTCAGCCTATAGCCTTACTTTTTGATGGAAAATGGGCTCTTTCAAAAATAGCTGATTTCAGCAAAAAAGGTAAGCCTATAGCCTTACTTTTTGATGGAAAATAGGCTCTTTCAAAAATAGCTGATTTCAGCAAAAAAGGTAAGCCTACAGCCTTACTTTTTGATGGTAAATGGGCTCTATCAAAATAGCTGATTTCAGCAAAAAAGGTAAGCCTATAGCCTTACTTTTTGATGTAAAATCGGCTCTTTTAAAAATAGCTGATTTCAGCAAAAAAGGTAAGCCTATAGCCTTACTTTTTGATGGAAAATAGGCTCCTTCAAAAATAGCTGATTTCAGCAAAAAAGGTAAGCCTACAGCCTTACTTTTTGATGGTAAATGGGCTCTATCAAAATAGCTGATTTCAGCGAAAAAGGTAAGCCTATAGCCTTACTTTTTGATGGAAAATGGGCACTTTCAAAAACAGCAGATTTCAGTGAAAAAGGTAAGCCTATAGCCTTACTTTTTGATGGAAAATGGGCTCTTTCAAAAATAGCTGATTTCAGCAAAAAAGGTAAGCCTATAGCCTTACTTTTTGATGGAAAATGGGCTCTTTCAAAAACAGCTGATTTCAGCAAAAAAGGTAAGCCAATAGCCTTACTTTTTGATGGGAAATGGGCTCTTTCAAAAACAGCTGATTTCAGCAAAAAAGGTAAGCCTATAGCCTTGCTTTTTGATGGAAAATGGGCTCTTTCAAAAACAGCTGATTTCAGCAAAAAAGGTAAGCCTATAGCCTTACATTTTGGTGCGAAATGGGCACTTTCAAAAACAGCTGATTTCAGTGAAAAAGGTAAGCCTATAGCCTTACATTTTGGTGCGAAATGGGCACTTTCAAAAACAGCTGATTTCAGCAAAAAAGGTAAGCCTATAGCCTTACATTTTGGTGCGAAATGGGCACTTTCAAAAACAGCTGATTTCAGTGAAAAAGGTAAGCCTATAGCCTTACTTTTTGATGGAAAATGGGCTGATTCAAAAATAGCTGATTTCAGCGAAAAAGGTAAGCCTATAGCCTTGCTTTTTGATGGAAAATGGGCTCCTTCAAAAATAGCTGATTTCAGCAAAAAAGGTAAGCCTATAGCCTTACTTTCTGATGGAAAATGGGCTCTTTCAAAAATAGCTGATTTCAGCGAAAAAGGTAAGCCTATAGCCTTGCTTTTTGATGGAAAATGGGCTCCTTCAAAAATAGCTGATTTCAGCAAAAAAGGTAAGCCTATAGCTTTACTTTTTGATGGAAAATGGGATCTTTCAAAAATAGCTGATTTCAGCGAAAAAGGTAAGCCTATAGCCTTACTTTTTGATGGAAAATGGGCTCTTTCAAAAACAGCTGATTTCAGTGAAAAAGGTAAGCCTGTAGCCTTACTTTTTGATGGGAAATGGGCTCTTTCAAAAATAGCTGATTTCAGCGAAAAAGGTAAGCCTATAGCTTTACTTTTTGATGGAAAATGGGCTGATTCAAAAATAGCTGATTTCAGCGAAAAAGGTAAGCCTATAGCCTTGCTTTTTGATGGAAAATGGGCACTTTCAAAAATAGCCGATTTCAGTGAAAAAGGTAAGCCTATAGCCTTACTTTTTGATGGAAAATAGGCACTTTCAAAAACAGCTGATTTCAGGAAAAGAGGTAAGCCTATAGCCTTACTTTTTGATGGAAAATGGGCTCTTTCAAAAACAGCTGATTTCCGTGAAAAAGGTAAGCCTATAGCCTTACTTTTTGATGGGAAATGGGCACTTTCAAAAACAGCTGATTTCAGTGAAAAAGGTAAGCCTATAGCCTTACTTTTTGATGGGAAATGGGCTCTTTCAAAAATAGCTGATTTCAGCGAAAAAGGTAAGCCTATAGCTTTACTTTTTGATGGAAAATGGGCTGATTCAAAAATAGCTGATTTCTGCGAAAAAGGTAAGCCTATGGCCTTGCTTTTTGATGGAAAATGGGCTCCTTCAAAAATAGCTGATTTCAGCAAAAAAGGTAAGCCTATAGCCTTACTTTCTGATGGAAAATGGGCTCTTTCAAAAATAGCTGATTTCAGCGAAAAAGGTAAGCCTATAGCCTTGCTTTTTGATGGAAAATGGGCTCCTTCAAAAATAGCTGATTTCAGCAAAAAAGGTAAGCCTATAGCTTTACTTTTTGATGGAAAATGGGCTCTTTCAAAAATAGCTGATTTCAGCGAAAAAGGTAAGCCTATAGCCTTACTTTTTGATGGAAAATGGGCTCTTTCAAAAATAGCTGATTTCAGCAAAAAAGGTAAGCCTATAGCCTTACTTTTTGATGGAAAATAGGCTCTTTCAAAAATAGCTGATTTCAGCAAAAAAGGTAAGCCTACAGCCTTACTTTTTGATGGAAAATGGGCTCTTTCAAAATAGCTGATTTCAGCAAAAAAGGTAAGCCTATAGCCTTACTTTTTGATGTAAAATCGGCTCTTTTAAAAATAGCTGATTTCAGCAAAAAAGGTAAGCCTATAGCCTTACTTTTTGATGGAAAATAGGCTCCTTCAAAAATAGCTGATTTCAGCAAAAAAGGTAAGCCTACAGCCTTACTTTTTGATGGTAAATGGGCTCTATCAAAATAGCTGATTTCAGCGAAAAAGGTAAGCCTATAGCCTTACTTTTTGATGGAAAATGGGCACTTTAAAAAACAGCTGATTTCAGTGAAAAAGGTAAGCCTATAGCCTTACTTTTTGATGGAAAATGGGCTCTTTCAAAAATAGCTGATTTCAGCAAAAAAGGTAAGCCTATAGCCTTACTTTTTGATGGAAAATGGGCTCTTTCAAAAACAGCTGATTTCAGCAAAAAAGGTAAGCCAATAGCCTTACTTTTTGATGGGAAATGGGCTCTTTCAAAAACAGCTGATTTCAGCAAAAAAGGTAAGCCTATAGCCTTGCTTTTTGATGGAAAATGGGCTCTTTCAAAAACAGCTGATTTCAGCAAAAAAGGTAAGCCTATAGCCTTACATTTTGGTGCGAAATGGGCACTTTCAAAAACAGCTGATTTCAGCAAAAAAGGTAAGCCTATAGCCTTACTTTTTGATGGAAAATGGGCACTTTCAAAAACAGCTGATTTCAGTGAAAAAGGTAAGCCAATAGCCTTACTTTTTGATGGAAAATGGGCTCTTTCAAAAACAGCTGATTTCAGCAAAAAAGGTAAGCCTATAGCCTTGCTTTTTGATGGAAAATGGGCTCTTTCAAAAACAGCTGATTTCAGCAAAAAAGGTAAGCCTATAGCCTTACATTTTGGTGCGAAATGGGCACTTTCAAAAACAGCTGATTTCAGTGAAAAAGGTAAGCCTATAGCCTTACATTTTGGTGCGAAATGGGCACTTTCAAAAACAGCTGATTTCAGCAAAAAAGGTAAGCCTATAGCCTTACTTTTTGATGGAAAATGGATACTTTCAAAAACAGCAGATTTCAGTGAAAAAGGTAAGCCAATAGCCTTACTTTTTGATGGGAAATGGGCTCTTTCAAAAACAGCTGATTTCAGCAAAAAAGGTAAGCCTATAGCCTTGCTTTTTGATGGAAAATGGGCTCTTTCAAAAACAGCTGATTTCAGCAAAAAAGGTAAGCCTATAGCCTTACATTTTGGTGCGAAATGGGCACTTTCAAAAACAGCTGATTTCAGTGAAAAAGGTAAGCCTATAGCCTTACATTTTGGTGCGAAATGGGCACTTTCAAAAACAGCTGATTTCAGCAAAAAAGGTAAGCCTATAGCCTTACATTTTGGTGCGAAATGGGCACTTTCAAAAACAGCTGATTTCAGTGAAAAAGGTAAGCCTATAGCCTTACATTTTGGTGCGAAATGGGCACTTTCAAAAACAGCTGATTTCAGCAAAAAAGGTAAGCCTATAGCCTTACATTTTGGTGCGAAATGGGCACTTTCAAAAACAGCTGATTTCAGCAAAAAAGGTAAGCCTATAGCCTTACATTTTGGTGCGAAATGGGCACTTTCAAATTCGCCTATGTTCACCCATTTGTAGCCCTTTTCGACAATTACAATTTTAACCCTCTCTCTTGAATTTAGGCTCTGATAGCCAGGGTAAAGAAAGACGCAAGCCTTGCTTTCGTATTGAAAATAGAGAAATGAAATATGCCTGAATCTCAATGCAGCCAATTTTCATCAAAAAGTAAACACATGTTAAATACATTCTTGGTTGAAAATTGAGAGTTTCACATCAAGCAAGTTATCACGAAAAGCTAATAGCCTTTCAGGAAGCCCATGAAGCGTATTTATGGCCCACGGCGCTAAATACGAGGCTTCAAAAAAATTCATATGTAAGCTTCTATTCACAATTCCAAAAGAATAATGTTAAATAATAAATACCAAAGACCACGCTGTAACATGCCCAGAAATAAAATCAATATTTCATCTCCAAAACAATAAATCCAGGCGCGACTTTAAATTCGTGACTTGAATTACGAAGGCAACACAGCGTGTCTCGACCTCTCGTGGCAGGTTTTGTTTCTAAAACTGCAACTGCAATTCAGTTGTGGGTGAAATAAAAACAAAATATGATTCATGAAAGATTCTTGAACAATTTACGTGCAAGAAGAAGCTGAGATTTTTCTATCGTAGGTAGCAGGAATCCAGAAACACGCAATGATCCGTGTGCGTGCTTCATATGCGTGATTTACAATCAAACAAATTGGATTCGTGCCAAATTGAGGTAAACAAGGCTAGCGTCTTTTCCAGACTAATCCTAATAGACAAATTTACTCAGATGCAAAACACAAAGCACCTGTGAGACAAACCTGAATTATTTCCCAGACGCAACAACTCTCGTAGAGGGAGCCTGGTAACGGGAGCCAACCTGCAAAATATTTTCGTCGGATACTGGTCACACTAATTCACCATTTATGAAAACCCGCATAAGAGAACCTGTGACCTTCTATAACAAGCTGAAACGGCCCCTAAACAGGGTGTTTCTAAACGCAACCCTTGAATTGATACGCAATTCAATTGATACGCCCAACCTGGATACCATTGGAAAGAAGATAGGCTGCACTTTCAGCAGAGATGGCGCCAGGGAAGAAATGCTAGGGGGGCAAATACTGTCAGAGTGCCGACAGTGAGAAATTTTTTATGAACGAGTTCAATTCTAGTTCACTGTGATGACAACCTAGCAAAGAAATCTGGAGGTGCAGGTTAGGAAAATGCCGACAGTGCGTAGAAATTGACGAAAATTTAAGTGCTGATGGGGGGCTGAATGAAATTTGGGGGGGCTCCTGCCTAGCCCCCCCGACTGGCGCCATCCCTGACTTTCAGAAATGTTTCTAAACGCAACCCTCCTTTATTCGAGATTTTTCAAGAAAAAAATAAAGTTTGAATTAATCTGAGGCATACCGTCTGAAAGTGCAATCTATCTTCTTTCCAGTGGTATCCAGATTGGGCGTACAAATTGAATTATTCACAACTAAATTTGCATTTTCGTAAGTATGGCCTATTTCAGATGCCAGGAAGTGATAGGGAATACAGAGACGAAAACCCATTTTTTTGAGAGAGCGTATTTTCCCATTCTTGATAAATGCATCTAAAGGGAATAAATTTGACTTTTCCGCATCGCCTCAAGTGCTTCTAGGCCTGAAATTTTCTGAAAAAAATCTGTTTCGTAGTTTTTTACGCTAAAAAAGGTGTTGATTTCTCTCCTACAGCAAGAAGCATTTGAAATTGGCCATACTTACTACCGGGTGTCCCAAAAAAAGTACTCCCGTTTGAAAAATCACCAAAATTTGCTTACACAACCGATCTTAAATTTTCATTTTTTGTCAAGTAGATCAAGGACCAAATAATTTTCCCAGATGTAGCAAATTTTGTAATTGGTTAAGAATTAGCAAATTCAGCTCTTTCTGGAGTTACCTGGTTTTGAATCATACTGCAAAAAATCACTGGTGATCGCCAGATCAACTTTTGTGCATGGAAAGCTTCTAATTTGGTCATGAATGAAAGAAAGAATTGCACAATATCCTTAGAGACTTAAATGATATTAAAAAATCTGAAAATTTTGACTCTTAGGCACGATTGAGTATTTTGCTTAAAAACTATAGCTCTAAATAAGGTTTTTCAACCAGGAATTTTTCTACTTTGTTGTATCAAAAGCAAAACCTTCACAGACTAGAAATATTTTTGGGTCCTTGACAAAACAAGTGAAAAAGAAAATTTGATCAAAGGTTTGATAATTGATTTTTGGTAAGTTTTTAAACCGGAGTACTTTTTTTGGGACACCCGGTAGAATATTGATTAAATGATAAATAATTCCATTAATGTATCCAAACTGCATACCATAACAAGGGCAGATTTTGTAATACAATAGCAACAGTTGCGTTTGATTGACACCTCAATTCAAAGCGATTAGCGGATGCAGACAAAGGAAATTCTCTCAACCAGTAATTGAAAACAAACAAAGCCGCAAAACTAGTAGGGCAAACTCTCGCCTTGTGCAAGCGAAAGATGGTTTTTGAGAGAAGTTATGTGCTTATAGCGAAAGAAGAAGGGTAAATCTAAAGCTCTGTGGTTTAGATTATGTTTATTTGATTTAGGAGCTGTTTTGTAATCGTTTCATTTTAAGCCCTAAAGACGCGAGAATTACAATGCCTTCTGCTCGGCTCCTGAATCAAATAAACATAATCTACGCGACAGAACTTTAGATTTACCCTTCTTCTTTCGCTATAAGCACATAACTTCTCTTAAAAACCATCTTTCGCTTGCACAAGACGAGAGTTTGCCCTTCTAGTTTCGGGGAAACTTTTGCGGCTTTGTTTGTTTTGAATTACTAGTTAAGAGAATTTCCTTTGTCTGCACCCGCTAATCGCTTTGAATTGAGGTGTCGATCAAACGCAACTGTTGCTATTGTATTACAAAATCTGCCCTTGTTGCATACCATTAGAAAGAAGAAAGAATGTACTTTCAAATGGTATACATTTCATCAAATAAAATCTTGCCAATTTTTAAAGATATTCAATTACAGTTGGGTTGCAGTCCAGGGCCGAAGCCAGTGGGGGGGGGGGGGGGCTGGCCATTTGTCGGAAATTTCACTCCACTTGTGGGATTTTTGTTGTTGTTACAGGCCCACCTTTAGAAGATTTTACTGGGAAAATGATGCAAAGAACATGAATTTATTGACTTTCGAGGATAAATTTTGACATGAATTTTGAATCTACAGCATTTTTTTCTTCATATTGACCAATTTTGAAGGCTCCAACCTTAAAACTACAAAATAATTCCAAAATCTAGTCATTAAAGGAGCACATCAGTCCTTTAACGTATGTTCCCAAAATTGGGGTTGTTGCTGTTGTTGTTCTTCATTTTATAGCGTCGGAAAATTTTGGTTCTTTGCCCCCCTAAGAATTAAGGCTGGTATCGGGCCTGTTGCATTCTTTCTGAAACACCCTGTGTATTACATAGAAGGTGCTAAAAGTGAATGACCTGAGATATATAGCGCTTGTCTATAGATAGGACAAAGAAACTCCTGAAGTCCTGATCCCTCTATGTTTCCGATTATGCCAAATTTATCTTCAGACAGTCTGAAATTTCAGTGTGCCCGCAAAGAACCCTGGGTGACATGGGCTCTCTAAAGATTCGTAATTGGAATACAATGCATCTCGGTAAAAAGTTTCTCACCACCATCCTTAGCATCATCGCCCTGCTGTTTAGCCCAAATCCGCCTTGATCATGGTCATAGTAAATAGTTTTCTATTGACGATGCCTAGATGTTGGGCGTCAGCAGCTGCGGACAAATATAACGTTTCGTGAGCACTCATCGTGGACTCGAACGCGATTTTTGAAAATGCGTGCAAACCAATCAAAATCGTCTGTCGGCGTGGCCAAAGAGAATATTTTATCATGATGATTATGTGAATCGAGTCGAAATCAATCGAAATCATCTTTATTGAGTATTTCACGTAAAAATGATAACAAACGCAAAATTATGAATGTGCCGGTTGACCTCTTCGGCGAGTTGTCTGATTTTTATAACAACACGAAACGATCAAGGTTATACACGGAGTCTAGAGGGCTTCTGCCATATGAATATTGTCTCCCCTTGACCAGTACCACAATGCAGTATGCACGCTCTCTACTTGCTTAAGATCTGCTGGAGATGACACTGACCACAAGTTTTTTTTATAAGAAACTAGTTTATAAGAAACTAGTACTATGATGACTAAAAATTGAAGAAATTCTAGTACGTTAAAGAACAATTAAGAAACTCTAAAATTTTATTTCTAGAATAAGGGTCGGTAGATTACGGTTCGCGCGACGTTGCGTTTGTAAATATCAAGTTTTGACTGCAACAAAATGGTACTTTTTGCCTTAATGTGCATGGCTTATTCGGGGTGACAATTCAGTTCATGTACACACTGATCTCGCATCCGAATCCAACTTTAGGCTGTGCGAAGTTGTACCAAGTATTTCCTTCCTTGCATGATTTCTGACAGTGCGCAAATACTTTCTCAGAAGGCTTACCCAGTAAATACAGCTTAAAGTTTGTTTGTGTTAAAAAAATATGTTTAATGAAACAATACTATACTTAGGGAGCAATACCAAAAGATGCGAGCAAATTCCAGTTTTGAAGAAAGAATAAGGAGCCATTCCTTGCTCAATTCCTGTCAAAAATTCCTTCCTCTTGGGCAATACACGTATTCTTTATGAGACACTGAGAAGCTGACTCAGTACTGAAGGTTTCTTAAAATCATCAGATTTTGACAGCGCCGAAAGTTTGTTTACATTTCCTTAAAAGGTGCCTCAAATTCACGCAGTACATCTTTGAAGATTTCCAGTGCCTTCCTGAGCATCCCACTCTCCGTCGCAGAGGCTGTTTGCTGGAAACCGAGCTTTCAACCAGCAGCTCGGTTTCCAACAAACGGCCTCTGCGACGGAGAGTGTGGGCATCCCGTAACCAAATGTATGACCCATATCCTTGTGTAGATCTCTAGACGTTACTCAAATGATACAAAAAAAGAACAGTTTCTAGTACTCAAGTTTCTTAACTTTTTAATGATCTAAAAGTTTAGTTTCTTATAAAAAATATGTGTATTAGCTGTGGATTTCCGATCACCATCTATTTCTGGCCAATGATATTCAACCCATCATATATTTGTGCTAATTTTAGAAATCATTCTGAACACGAAACAGAAATTGTTACATGATGTGATGTGACATATAGCGTTCTGCAACTCGTCAAGCGAAAGATGAGTAATATGTCACGCGAGTGCGAGCAATAGACAGGATTCAGGAACGGGAACCGGTGCACTATTTAGCATAAAAGGGATGCTGTGACTGTGAAGGACACGCCGGATTGATTTTTACAATAGACATATACTTTACCAGGTTTGAGGTCTGGACTGAGCGGTTCAATTTGGTAAGCCTTCATCATTCGAAGTCCAAACAATTGAAGTCGAAATAGATTTTCAATGATTTCCTCCTTTTCGAATCTCGAATATTCTTGAAGAAGTGTAACCTCATTGCCAAGACGAGGCTGCTGGTCTCGGATCGCTGAAACTCGACAGGCTGTTTGGCATTAGGCCAATTCAAGTTTACCAGCTACGTAAATTCATGGTAAATTTGGCTCATTAATGTCGAATGAAACAGCTTTCAATATTGAAGGCACCAAGATCGAATTTTGGTGAAGATGAACGGTCATTTAGTAAAGCTGAAATATGATGAAATCTCAATTATCCCTTGCTCATTAAAAACATCAATGTTGCTCTGACCACAAATGAAAACTGTGGTGAAATATGTGCCATTGGTCTGCGAAATAAGTTTTCTCTGAAAGAAATTGTGACTCCTAGCATGTCGGTTCATGCATGTTTAGTTTTTGGGTTTTATCATCAACGGCCTAATTTTAGTAGCTTTGAAAAATTAGGCCGTTTTTATAGGCCTTTACGTTTGAAAACCTAGTGAAATGAAACTAAAGTCTGCCATTGAACTCAACGCCTATTCTACTGCAATATATGCCAAAATCATTTAAATATCTATATCTCAACTCCAAGAAACTTCTAGCAATACAGAAAAACAATACAAAACTTACCTAAAGACAGCAGACAGAAATTTCATCGCAAGCATTGCAAAACATCTGGTTTTTATTTCAATATAACTTCTAACTTTCCGCACAGATATCTCACGTATTTTAAAACCGATTCTTAATTGCAAGTTATCAAAATTTAAGTTGAAGTATAAGGAATCTTTAGTTGTAACTTGTAAAGCTAGAATTCAAATATTTTTTCTTCAATTTTCAATTAAACAGTTATACTGCTGCGACACTGCAATTTAGGCCATGTTACCGTTATTCTATTGCTTTGTAAGTGCAGTTATGTTTTGTTACTTTTATTATCATTTGTTTCATTTCACAACCAGCATTATTTGTGGCAGCTCAAATAGTTAAATTGCTCTTGTTATTTGCCTTGTTTTTCTAGTGAATTAATGATTCACTTCACAACAACAATATGCCACATTCATAACTGGTGATGCAATTACTAGTGAAAAACACACCATGAATCGCCTCCACCATTTTGTTTACTTTGTTTACTATTTTTGTTTATGAATTTATTTACGGATACTGCTGGTAAACATTGTCTAGTGCTCTGGTCAACAATGAGGCCTAAGGCTGTACTTGATTGGCAATAGCAATGTCAAGGGGCATTTCACTCATTCGAAAAAGCGGACCAGCTTTTGCAGAAGAATAGGATTCGCACGGAATAGACCTTTTAGCTATTCTACAAAAGAGCCTGGATCGAGCGTTATTTCTATACATTTTTATGCGCGAGGTTCGATCGAGTGGCATTAAAGCTTTTATCACTATTGTGCACATTCGAAAATTCTACAAAACGTAACAAAATATCGTTCGATTATGATTCATTTCAGAATAGCTAAAAGGTTTATTGTTGATGGATTTTTCTTGAAGACAAAAGGATTTTTGCCAAAGGCATACCAGATTTTTTACAAGTGAAATGCCCTCGAGCAATGTACAATTCACAGTGTTGACAACAATTAACAATACACAATTCTGGGCCTAAATCTGTCAATCCCTTTCCTGTATGTTATCATCGATTTCTTTCTGGCAAATTCTCCGATTGTCATTTTTCATAATTCAATTAAATTTACTGCATCAGAATTATTTTTGATCTTGTTCTCCCTTTCCGTTATTTCCTGAACAGATTTATCTGCATTGAGCACAGGATAACTTCTCCACAGTGCAATCTCTATTACGTCATCATTTCTGTCGGTACATTACCTCGCTGGACATCAGCCAAAGCCAGCCAAGGTCACAAGCTTGTTTGTTTGTTTTGGTTCAAACAACAATCCAAAATCAGGCATTGATGACAGAGAAGTGAGAAGTGGAAAGAACTTGCCTGCGTCAACAAAATGGTTCTGATACAGGCAAGAGAGCACGTACAAATACGCCCCTCGCTAAAGCTTCTCAAGGCAAGTAATGGTAAAACTGCCTTAACTAGAGAGAGCAACTCACACATCAATCCTCAAATGATCTTAGGAGATCTACGGTAAAAGCTCTATTTAGCCCCCCTCTCTATTAAGCGCCTTCTCTAACAAGCCCCTCCAATTATTTTTTTTCTTTATTCATTTAAAAACAACAACTATTTACAAAAACAACAAGGCTAATTAACTACGTGCCATCCATAGTGGGAAAGGACTTATAGTCAGCGAGTTCCCATTATGTATGGCACTTACAATTTAAATTTAAATCGTTCCAAGAATAGTCGTAAGAGAGGGACAGCCCAAGAGCACACAATTCGCCATTGTGTTTGGCATGGCGCTATAAGGTTTCCCTCCGATCTTAGACAGCAATTTTGATAAGCCCCTTCTCTGTTAAGTCACTCACTTATATCAAATGCCAGAGGTTACCAAAGATTTTCAATTTATTTAGCTAAACAAGTTTGCATATTAATTTTGAGATGTTTGGGACAAAAACTATGAAAATTTGTGTTTTTGACTCGTAAAACTGTATGTTGATTCCGCAAAATATGGGGTAAAAGAATTAAAGAGCCATCATTTACATCATTGTCATCTGATTTTGTGAACAAGCCCTCCCAAATGTAGAACGAATCTCCCGCTGCAAAATCTTGAGAGATGTATTCATGAAGGCCATAGCCTGTTCTTTGCCAACGAAAAGGATTGGACACTCTTATCAACTTTGCAGAAGCACCGAAAATTGACTGGCTGACAAACCAGACAAAAAGGCACGAATTTGACCAATTATATTGCATGTAAACTGCAACAATGTAAAATTAGGCCCATTTGTAAAAGAGGTAAAAATGGGCCTAAATGTGTGTTGGTTTTAGTTTCCACGCTTGCCTCTTCATGTCAAACTTTCTTCCATACAAGTAGAAAACTTATCAAAGAAAAAAGACAGCATAACAGCCATTGTCAGCCAGGGTCCAGGGTCCTTTGCGGGCACGCTACAATTTCAAACTCTCGAAACAGAAAATCAAATTGGGCCTAAACGGAAACCACGAATCAACACTGCAGTAGTTGAACGGATAAAAAAGTTTTACCTTGGTCTAACTGTTCTATTACTGTAGTTCAACTGCCGCACTGTGGATCTATAGTTTCCGTTGCTGCCAAATGTGATTTTCAAACAGCCTGAAATTTCAATGCGAAATTTTACTGGTGCCCAGTCTTCTGATTCTAGCTATGACGAATGCTTGAGTTATTGTGTGTCTTGCCTGCCATTTAGACTCATCACATAAGTCCCTCAAACTTTCGCTTGTCGCTGTAGTTGTTATTGCTTCAATTGAGGCGACAAGTGTACAGGAGGGGGAGCGAAACAAGAGGCTTTTGGAATGAGTCTACATGCCACTGGCCTATCGGCTGTAAATTTGCATAAGCCTGGGACTCGCCGAAAGAGCCCACGGTGTGTTACCACAGGTAGCAGCGTATAGATATTAATGATATACAACCTTATTATATTCCATATCGTCTTTCTCTGTTTTGATGATGTTCATCGTGTCTCTCCATCAAAATGTTAGGCCTATCAGTCGACTCAGTCCCCAACTTTGGATGTTCTTTGGGGACTGGGTCGAATGATATGCATAATATGTTGGTGGAGAAACACGAGGAACATCATCAAAACAGAGAAAGACGATATGGAATATAATAAGGTTGTATATCATTAATATCTTTACTAATTTTATAATCATACGCTGCTACTTGTGGTGTTACTCTGTTTCTTGAAAAGTTTGCTGCAGCACAGCTCCGGAAAATTCTATATCCGAAAGACTGTTAAAAGTAGGACTCCTGCAGCGGCATACCCGCGTAAACAAGGCAAAGCCAATCTTCAAAATTAACGGTCACTAAAAATAGGCGATTAACGGAAGGTAAATAACAGATTATGAAAACAATTAAAGTTAATCGATTTAGGCTCATGTCACGTGCAAGAAAAAGAACAATCGATGCATAAATTTGGTTACTGGTTTTGCAGGTAAATGCAAGATTATCGAGGCACAGCCGTGAGCCGCCGACCGTACGTTGTTCTGGAAAAATCCTAGTCTGCGGTGCGACCTCTACGAGGGAGGAAAAATTGAAATTTTTCCTCCCTCGTAGAGGTCGCACCGCAGACAAGAAAAATCCCAGCAAATCCACAACGGAATTTTCCTCCGCAGGGTCCTGTTCTGAAGCTGAATGTCCAGGCAGTAGTTTTGTGAGCTTGCAAAATTTCTTAGGATTGGTTTGCTAAAAATCAGCTAATCATTATTGTTACAAGAGGCTCAAAATTGCAACTTGGTAGTCAGAGGCCGACACATGGGTACCAAATGCTGATTGGCTGACAAAGTATCAAAGTAGACACACCTTCACAAATTTGGCCAAAAAGATGGCTTTAAAATCATTTACAACGAGCAAAAAATTAGGCCCATCATGGCCATAATTTCAGTTTACTGGACCCCAAAAATATCACTTTTTGGAAAATTCTGACCTAATGTGCAGGTGCTGAGTGCCCCCCCCCCCCCCCGGGGATGGTAAAAACAGGAAAAGGGCCTAAACTTATGTTTGTCGTTTTGATGTTGATGATGGCCAACATACCATTTGAGCACAGCTACATATCTGTATGCAACTGCAGGATTTTTCTACGGAAACAGTTCTCCGGTGCCTTTCCGGAGAGATTTCTCAAATATGAACGGTTTCTATTTAGGGATGCAAATAAAATGAACAAAGGAAAGCACGTCGACTAAGTATGACGTTTGCAAGATGGCTGTCAGTTTAACTCCCCCAATTCAAGAGCCTGTCTCCTCCACTGCAATATCGTTTCATTTCTTGACCAGCCAACATATGATGAATAAGAAATCTTGTCCATTCACGTTCAGGAGAATTCGCCCTCTGAATACACTATCCAAGCACTATTGACTATGATCCAAGGCACGAATGTAATGTACCTTCATTAGCCGAAGAGTACCAGTGTCAACGAACATGCATTTTTTGCACGAAACTTGATAAGAAGGAAAAGTTTGCAGATCAACGAGAAATAGAAAAATTCGACAACTGAACTAAAAATATTTAACAAACTTTCATTTAGAATAGAAATCCGAAGCATTATTTCACTTTTCCACTCTCTTGCAACTGTACCTCGGTTGAGTGATTTGTGGATCTGGTAACTGGTAAATAACATGACTACCATATTCGTAGGAGGCAGGGGACTAGGGGGACTCCCAACCTCGTTTGTCATATTTGGACGGAGACGAAAAGTCTCCATCTCCGTCCTCCTTTTCGTCTCCGTCCAAATATGACAAAAGGGCCTGGGGACGAGGTTGGGGGACTGCAGCTCCTAACTTCTAATCAGGGACAATTTGTCACGTCTCTAGCTCCAGTTGCAACTCATTAAAAGTATCTCATCGCGCAAAATCCATGATCAGTAAACATTAAAATTGGAGATTCTGAGAAAGGAGAATATTGTAAGTAGAATATCCCAATTTCTCCACGAAAGATACGTACGTGCATTATGCTTTCCGTATACCTTGACGATATTGTGTCTGCAGTTGTTTCCTTTTCAACAAAAGAAATGGGGCCATTTCAAGATGAGCTACGCCAATGAATGGAAAATCAAAGGAGCTGCAGTGACGGTCATTCTTCAGGAAACGATAGAAGAAAGTAACTGAAATTTTTTGCAATGGCATTGACCCCTATTGCCCCCAACCCTCACTTCTGGCCCCGTGATGGCGATGCATAATCATGTCAATGGAAGCAAAATAGAATTAATGCCGATGAATGGCAATTTCTGGGAAACAGTTGATTTATGGATTTGTATGTTTAAAGAGCCATCGTTACCCAGGGTCCTTTGCGGGAACGCTACAACTTCAGGCCGTCTGAAAATCTGAAAGTTTTTTAAAAGAAACTGGTTTATAAGAAACTAGTACTACGATGACCAACAATTTAAGGAACTCTAGTACTACGTTCAAGAACAATTAAGAAACTCTAAAATTTTACTTTTAGAAAGAGAATCGGTAGATTACGGTTCGCGTGGCATTTCTTAACTCTTTTGACTGCAAAATTTGTAACTTTTTGCCTTAATGTGCATGGTTTATTCGTGGTGACAATATCAATGCAAAATGCAAGTCCTTTGTCGATAAGAAGGGTCAACTTCGAAACATAAACGCAATTTTAGGCCCCAAAAATAAGAAACTAATTAAGAAATCTTTACTACTAAAACACCGAAATTTTCATGCAAAATTAAGAAACTTTTAGTACTAAGTGCTGATCCAAGTTTCTTGTAAAAAAAACTATGGATCTTATCTTTAGGGCAATTTTGACTTTCAGAAATTTGTCTGCAATTGTAGCGTGCCCGAAAAGGACCCTGGGTAACAATGGCTCCTAAGTAGAATTATTGAATGATAGACGTTAGGGTTAGGGTTAGAGGGGTGTGTCGTGAGAATTCTCGAGGATTTTTCTTCAAAACAAAACGAATTTCATCAAATACGTACGAGATCTTTTAGGGAGGGATGTACCCCTCGAATGCACATAGTAATTTATTTTCGCGACGCAAAATTTGTGTGATATAATCTTATAATTTAATTAGCTATAAAAACTTTCTGAGAATAGTTTCTACAAACAGCAATTCACACATAAACATATAATTTCAAACAATTGTCGGAAAACACCCCAAAACAATAAGACACAGGCTCGAAGATGATATCAGTTTATCATCACGATTTTCATTTGTCTGGCCGCTACCGTGCCTGACCTTTCTTTACCAGCAGTGCGCAAGGTCACCTTTTTGCAACAGGGTCAGCAGGTACAGACAATTGCCTAGCGGCTGACGGCTCAAAGGCCGCTTGTCGTGCTCGCCAGAAACAAAGGGGGCGGTTCCAATAAGAGGACTTCGCATTCGCAAACTGGCTTGCATTTGAACGTGGAGTGCAAACGAAGGGGTACACACTGGAATCAGCTGATGAAGGAAAAACATCGATTGAGGGAAACAACAACAAAGGGTAGACTACAGCTGGGGTGAAGTAACTAAAAGGCAAACAAGTCTCATATGTTTGTAAACATTGAAGAAAAGCTATGAAAATTTTTCTGGTTTGTGGAGTTGCAAGTGATGCAGAACGAAACCAAGCCATGCTGCTGTTTCGTGAACTTTCTGCAAGGGGCAATGAAGTTACACTGCTAGGTGAGTGGGTTATGAACTTTTATATATATATTTTGAAAGGCTAGGGTGCACTTTAGACGCGAGAGCTTTTTGAATAGAGCTTGGAGAACTTTTCGTTGGATTTAAAAGCTTCCAGAAGCCACGGGGGGGGGGGGTTCTCGGCCAAATTTTGGGTAGGGGTCTGCCGCGAGCATCTTCAAAAGGGTACCGTTGGCTAGACTAATTTTTAGGAAAATGATACCCTTGGCTAGACCAATTTGACCATTGTTTGAACCAATTTTTACGAAAATGGTACCCTTGGCTAGACCAATTTTGACCATTTTCTCGACCAATATTGCAAAATTTGTGCCAAATATGATGTCATGACCGTTCGCTAGACCACTATTGTCAAAAATGATACCCTTGGCTAGACCGTTGCTGGCCAAAATTGCAAAAAAGTATACCCTTGGCTAGACTAGAAGTCTGAAAAAGTATACCCTTGCTCGCGGCACATCCCCAGGTACCTTTACTATAGAAGAACCCCCCCTCCCGTGCCAGAAGCTTTGTCCTTCAATTCATTGAAAAATAAACTACCTGAAAATCGCAGTATCACAAGTACAAGAAGACTTCAACGTCATTACCAAGATGTTTTTCAGGGGGTGGGGCTTGGGTCTTCCCAAAATATTTTGTATTCTTGAAATCCAGAGTTTATTTGAAGGGTAAAGCTGCCCCCAGGTAAATAAGGACTGCTCGGTGGTTTTTTACAAATTGGGGCTCAACTGCATTCCATCTTTACAAAAACACCAACATTGCAAAGGGTACTGAAGCAAAGAGCTGCTGTGACTGAATTTATTGAAAAACAACTAAAAGTTACACGTTAGGAAAAGCAACTGTTTGGGATCGATGTCCACATTGTATTTAGCCTTCTATGCCCATAGACGAGGAGTGCCAAATAGAGCTCTAAGAAGTCGCAGGAAAGAAAGGGATCTCTATGGACTTAGTTGGAGTTTGCCCTCATGGAAAAGGATATTTTCTAAAAATAAAAAAACTATACAGCTTGTTTCGAACAGATTTGCCATTTGACGATGGAAAACAAAATTTTTTAGGAGTGTTTACAGCACAGTCCCTGGTGAGATCATGGATGCTTCTAGAATTTATTACTCACAGAAGAAACGTATTTTTAAACATTTCCTAAAATTTCACAATGATTAAGTAACAAATCTCAATTTTTAAGACTCGTATCTAATTTTACAACCCCGCGTGTGACTTTAGCCACCTCCTCTATTCGCTTCTAACTTCTATTCGTTGTACTTGCGACCTAAACCAGACCAGATGAAACCGTTATTTTTAGTGCAGAAGCAAAAATTGTTTACGTCATAAGCTGATTTCCTGCCAAATGTCAACATGAGGAAAACAAAAAATAGAAAACAGGACAAGAACAAGATTCTCGTGGATTTGTTATTAGATGTTGACAAATAGAGATTATGGCATGGCTAGGCAAGGTGGAACAACAATAAACAAAAGAAACCAAGAATAAACAAAAGACACCAAGAATAAACAACACATTAATAAATTAGATTTTGATAGAAGCTTGATTTCCTTCCTATGTGTCAATACGTGGGGAAGTTTCCTTTCTGATGTTCTGATTGACGGAATAAGGGGGCATTTTAGGGGGCAGGGGAGAGGGGGCAGAAGGGGCAACGACATGCCCTCACGAAAATGGGCAATGTCTAACCTTCTTCTTATCGTTTTCCCATTTCACTTGTATTTCCCCCAGAAATGTGTGTAATCGTGCTCCCCCCCCCCCCCGGAAAGTTGTGGCCGTAAACACTATTTATCAACTTTCAATCACGTTCAAGTGAAAACCTAAGAAACTTCTACTGGCAATGCTTTTGACATCATTTGGGGATGGGGGCGGTTTGATCAGATTTTAAGTGCAATCGATTCCTTGTGCTAATTTCCGGAAAAGTAAACCCAAGCTGAAACCTATTTTTTTTAAATGGCCTATCTATTAGTTTTTTTTACCAAAATCGCAAAAATGAAAACTGTTCTGTATACCAAAATCGCGTATATTGATACCCTTCCACCCTTTCAATGGCACGTCCCCAGCACCCAAAACATGCAATGTGCCCCCAAGGGGTTGCCGTTTCACTTAGTCCCATTAAGCACATAGAGTTGGAAGTCCAGAAAACCCCTGGATACACTCAAGCTTCTTGCTTTTGATACCATCTTTTCGAATTTGCCAATCTGGTTTTCCCTAATAGTGATATTTCGGCGTTTTTCTTTCATCCGCTAGTTCTTGCCCAGTAATGAGCCCTTCAGAAATTCAGAATCACAGTGGGCCCAGCTCAGAATGGGGCAACACGTTCCTGTCCCCTGCCCCCTCACTTTCTGCAACTCATCCCAGTACGTTTCAGTCCCAGTATGTTTCAAAGTTTGTAAATTTCATCACGGCCCAAACAGCAAATGCTCCCTGGTATGTCTGCCAAGGTAGTATGAGTACCCGCATTATGGGAAGCAATGAAGCCTTTCGTTCTTTGTCTTCATTTACGCACTCAAAGATGTCGTTCTGGCACAAACCGCACATTTTGAGACACTTGCCACCACCCTTTTGCTTATTTACAAGGGATTCTGTTGTTCGAGTGACAATATTTTGGCACAAATAAAGCCACATCAATTAGCATGAGATAATGACGTCATTATCATTGTAATTGCTCATTTTTGGCAACGTCCAGTATTTTCGTAATTAAGTTTGCATAGTGATTTTCGGATTTGTCATCAAGGAAATTAGCACCCAGGTAATTAGGGGCGGCATGGTTCTGTTCCAACATTTTAGGGGAAATGAGGTCGCTTGAGGTTAACCATTATGGGGGCTATTTTAATGGGGCTAACCGGCCTGAGGTTAAAGTTGTCTGCCCTTTTAAAACTTTGAATTCGGACTGCAACGACAGTTGATAAAATTTTACGAGAAGTGTTTCTTTCCTTCCCAAAATTTCCTTTAAACCGGACTAACCTAGCCTGCGTGCAGCCTCGACAAGGCTAGACAAACCGAACACAATAACGAATTAGCAAGGAATGGTTCCTAAGTGTATCCGTTCAGCGCAATCTGAGCACGAATATCGGAGCAATTTTGCCCCTCGGTAGCACAAAAATGTGAAAACCCTCGACTTGCTTTCGCACTGCATTAGGACCACTGGAAATAGGCCTATCCAAACATATCGAGTTAAGAACTCACAGACTCCTTTGCTCATCGTCAAGAACAATATTTCAAAATTTAAGTGAGATCTAGCAGAAAGCAATCTCTTGTGGGTCATCGACAATGCCACGGGAGAAAGGAGCCTGAATCATGGATGTTTTGCCATCACGTCCTTTAATTTTACAGTAAGCGAGATAAAAGAGTTTATTTAACATCCGAGGTTCAACTTGGGAACAACCATTTTAACTTCGTAATAGATTTTATTTAGGCCATTTAGTTTAACATTTGCAAAGATCTGAAACTGAGTTCTCATTTCTTGTAGATTTGTCAGTACTCCTGGAAGATTCAAGAGAAACGTTATCAACATATTTCTGCCAAATGCATTTACTACACGTTCTGGACCTAATCGAGGGCGCAGAAGCGACTATTATCACGACAAATGAACAACAAGAAGGCCCTTTGGCGCAGATCATTCAAAAGCTGGTAAAAGCAGCAACCAATCGAATGCTCGATGGAAACAGATATGTATGGAACAGGGAGGGAATGAACTGTATCGTCCTTGGGGGCTCTGTGAAAAAGTACCAAGTTGCCCGACAATTATGGGGCATTTTAGCCAACGATGCAAAACTTGATTTGTCAGATATCTTTCCGATAGGAATGCCGAAGACTTATCAAATTGATCACAACAGAGAAACCGCAGGGCCTTGTGTTTCATGATGAACGCGTGGCTGGTACCTACCTACCTACCTGCCCTCAATGTTGTTAATACACTCAAGTCAACTATAAATGGCTAGGCCAAGATGAACACACAACATTATTTACGCATCTTCATTCATATCCAGGCCACCTGGAGTTTTCCGTATCCATGGGAACCAAAATGGTCGCCGCATGGCGATTCAGCAACGCTCAAACATTGATGTTTTCATCGTGGAGTATTTGTTTAAAGTTTTTAGGGTGTAGTGAGTTGGAATAGCTGGTTTCTTGTCATTAAAACAGCTTAGTAACGCAATAAGCTTCAGGCAGAAATAAAAAACAGTGGCAGGGCCTAAACTGAATTCATAGACTAGGATTGTTTTTCGTGATGCTTGCCAAACAAAGCTCGCGTTTTGTAACGCAAGAGCAATGTCTTGGAAACGTGAATTGCATTTGGGAGTGGCAGTGAAACGTTTCTAGTGTGAATTCACTTTAGGGCCTAAGCTTGTTGTGTGTCATAGCTTTGCTCCGTACTGCTGAACACCAAGCATGCTTACATGGCTTAGCAGCTCAAAATAATGATAACGGGGGGAGGGTTTGGGGGGGGGGGCATTATGGTGTAAATCAGGAAATCTTATCGCAAGACATTTTCTTCAGTTGCCTGATAGGAATTTATGGTCCTGGTATGGTATCCTTGTATCTTTTAGTAGTAGCTGTAGCTAGAAAGACTCATTATTTGAGACCTTGGCAACGCAGTCGAGATAAAAAGTTGGCCCCATTTTAAATATCAAAGCATGTAAACGCCCACGAATTTTACATGATAGTTCTACGTACGAGTGAGTCACTTTGCTTTTAGATTTTCAAAAATCTACCTGGCATCAATTTTTTTGCAAGGTAGAGACCATACCAATGATACCAGAGCCAACAAACATTGTTTTCGAGGCTCTGGGATGCAGGGCCTGGAGTCAAAGGAATGCCCCCATTTTGCGGTAGAGGGTTGCACCCTGTTTAGATTCAGTCAGTGCACCTAGCTTTTCGCGAAATTTCCCAAAAGTGAGCCCTTTCACCCTGCAATTCGCAGAACAAAGTTATTGATAAATCTATGGCGTAGTGTCTTCGAAATTATTTCTGCGTTTACAGTTCAAAGCTATCTTCATTTCAGTTTTTCGATACGCCTCGTTTGGCAGAGTAAGTTAAAGATTGAAAATGGAGGCGTGGCGTTGTAAACACCATAATGTGTCCCAAAAAAGATGGACTAATTGCATTGTAAACATCCAGGTGTGCCAAAGAAAAGGAGACACGCGCGATCCCCCTTTTCTTTTCTTTTCTTTTCTTTTTCCATTTTTCATTCCAGCTAAAAGCGAGACATTACGTTATCCAGTAAGCAACCCAAAATAGGACATCCCAGCACGAGAACCTTTCAATTATCGAACAAAGAAAGGATTTCCAGGATTTTCACTAGTACCTTGCTAGAGTCTCGACAAAACATCGTCTGCCCACTGTCTGTTGACGTAAATTGTGCATTAGGTAAATATTGTTGCTGTCTCGTTTTGGATGGAACATTCGATGATTCGAGAGTTTCATCTGTGCAATTTTTGGCATGTTATAAAAACCGGACCCTAACACCCTAGGACCACTGAGACCCCTAGGACCTTTAAGTACTAGAAGTGAAAAGGACCCTTAACACCAGAGGGTTATGATCAGGAAGTTGTGTATCATTAACTCCACCTCTTTCATCCCATGAACTTCCACTCTTTCAAACCAAAGCCAAGATTGATGCAGAGAGTTTATACCATGAAGAAGTACTATTTTGAGTATCTCCTATTGTGTTATTTTAAAGACTTACTGCATGAAGAAAGGCATCCTGGCGTTGGTTTGAAGGGATGAAAGTTCGTAGGATGGAAGATGGGAAGCTCATACAACACGCAGCCTCTTGTTTGACAGCTTGATGACATTTATCTATTGTTTGTCTGTGGTGATGACCCTCTGGTGGTAAGGGTCCTTTTCATTTTTAGTACTTAAAGGTCATCGGGGTCTCAGGGGTCCTAGGGTCTTAGGGTCCGGTTTTTACAACATGCCGCAATTTTTCGATCTTATTGGCAAGGTGTGAGAGTCGCAGGATTGCTGGGCGGGGCAAGCAGCAGGAGCAGCCGAGCCCCTAATTGGGTAGTGTCTTCTAAACCTGGTGTTTTCAACCATTTTCACCTGTCAGTGGTCCAGGCTGCATGTCCCTTCGAATAAAAACTAATTGCAGGAGCTCATAATTGAAAGTGGCCTGTAGTTGATAGATACTTGAAAAAAATAGGGAAAACTAACTGTTGCAAAGTTGTTGCTGGATTCAAAACATTTGCGACTGAAAGTTCCTGTCTTTTTGTACCAAGATTCATCAAGATCTATATACTAGTTGAGACCAATGTGAATTTCTGTGGTTCAAACCCAGAGAGTCAATTCAATACCAATTCAAAACTCGTATACGAATGAACTTGACCAAATCTCGTCAATGAGAGAAAAGTCCAGATGTGCCACATTTTCCTCCGAGAAAATTGATTGCGTGAAAGGACTACAACAGCCAAAATGCAGAGAGGGTTTTCGAAACAAACGAGAGAAGATCAGGCAACACCCCCCCCCCCCATCCCTATTCTCGGTTGAGTAAACTTTGTAGCCTGTATAAGATGATAAAAGGTGAGTTGGAAATGTGATTGAAATAGGAAATTAGTTGCATTACTTGATATAGCCTATTATAGGGAGTACAAAGACCAGCAGCCTTTGCCAGCGTAGCGTTTCTTTCTGTGAATTTTGTGCAGACAGTTATTCTGGAAGCTGTGCAGAGCAAGTGGCTGAATTCGCGCAAAGCATGCTGGTCTTTGTACTCACTTTAAGTGCACCACTCCGCTCACCTGTTTTTGTTTTGATAGAAACTAACGTTTTAGTTATGTGTCCAGTGTCAGATATATGTTCTATGTTTAGAAATATGTTTTGTTCTCGTTGTAGCGTACGTAAAATGAGAACTTGCTCATAGGTCTTAAATTAGATTTTACGTAAGAATTCTCGCGAATAACAAAATTGGAAGTGTTTTACATGACTAATTTTGTGTTTCACGTGACATCTAATTTGAGATAAATTTTTGTTGTGTGTCTTTATTGTCAAACTAACGCTCTAACATTCTTTCCATTCACGAACTCGTAGAGTAGCAAGATTTATGTAAAAAGTACCAAAGTTTAAACTTCGTTTCAGAAAATTGTAAATATTTTGTGAATAGTTATTGTTGAACACGTAACTGTAGAATACCAAGAGAAAAGATCGGTAGGCCCAGTTGCAAAATATGTGCATCTCCAGCATAGGGCTCAAATCTTTCAAATCTTTAAAAATGTCGGTGTAAAATTCTATTATATTTTTCTTTGAATTCAATGGCTTGAAAGGAACTTGTGGTACTTTGCTGTAAATCTGCCGTGGAAATTTTATGATATCTTTATTTTTTCAAAATGGCGGCAATTTGATAATTTTTGACAAAAGTCATCGAAAATTTTGAAAAAATTTAAATCATTGTAAATCCTAAACTAATAGAGGAAACATTGTATAACCTTCAAGAAAACCATAGTTTATGGAGGTCTACAATATGGTGGCAAGCAGAAATCTGTAGCTTTTGTAGTTTAGGATTTAGAAATTTGATGACGTCATAGCTTCAAATTTAATAAATGCCGCCATATTGAAACTAATCAAGATAGATTTACAGATTTACAGATTTACAGCGAAAAACCCCAAATTCCTTCCAAGCTATTTATTTCAAAGAAAACGGTAATAGAATTTTACACCGACCTTTTTAAAGATTTGAGCCCTATGTTTGCATCTCCACTGTTTGACTTCTGATAAAAAACCACAGAAGAAAATAGTCTTCCAACTCAAGTTTCCCTTTCCAAGTCATAAGGTGCAACCTAAAGTCCCTACTGTTCACAAGCTTCATGAACCAAAATGAACCTGATTCCGGAAAAAACCTGGTCATTTGCTGGCTTCATTTACCAATGATCGTATCAGAGCGAACTGGTTTTGTTTTGATTGACCGGACTAATTGGTGAATGCAGCTATGGAACCGACCATGACACTGAACTCAAAAGTTGTTATGTTGAGGAACAAAAAGAACTTGATGAACAATTTTAACAGATTAAGGACGGTGTGGAGCAAAAAAAAATCGCCGACATATCGGGCTTTCAGACACCTAAAATAAGTTTTGCCAGCTACATTTTTTTACATAACTTCTACTGAATTTATCTTGGTATTTTACTGTACTGTAAGAAAAAAAATAAAAATTTGATTGTATAATGTTGCATTAGATTTAAATCTGAATCGATATAATTGGTTACCTGGAAATTGTCTTTGTTAATTTCTGTTTCTGCTTTAATTGGGAGGTAACTACCAGGGAGAAAATCATGCTACCCCTGCTGATACCCCAAATGATTTTTAAAGACTTAGGCGAGCAATTTTTATTTCTATTATCATCAGGCTGGATTGCTAGCAAGTTTGATCAATGATTTAGGCCTGTTTTGAAGTATGATATCGGCAAATAAATAGTTTAGTGGTAGACATGTTCAAATCAATTTTGAAATCTACCCAACTGAAATCGGCCGCTCAGTTCTGAAATTATGAGGGATTTTCTCGAGAAAGCTTCCTCAAGAAACCTTCAAAACGTGTCCAAAATCACGAACAAATTTCCCTAGCCAAATATTTCTGTCGTACACGGGCCTGGGCCTTGCCGCATTTCTGCCGTACATGGGACTTATGCACGCTTTTGCAAGAGCTATCCTCTTGGGAGGATGAGCAAGTCTTCCCTCTGGTATGGTATCAATAACATATTCAGGGGGATTCCATTCTCCCAAGAGGACAAAATATATGAATACATTTGAATGTCATCATTTTTCGGAAGGAAAACCAAGTAAAATTCTCGCAATGTTTTCATTCGTTTTGCAGGTTTTTGGAAAGGGCTTTCTGCAGAAAATCTCCCATATCCAAGGGAAGGAATGGCTGATTAAAGCCGGGAAAATTACTGAATTTAATTGAATATATTGGCAACAAAACAAGACAGTTTTCAATATAATTGCTTTGATATTCAGGGAGAAGTGGCCTGTCAAACGGGGATTCTTTTTTTTGACTCACCCGGTATTTTTGTATAATCGCTTATAACATGAGAAAGATAAGACCGATCTCGACGAACTAAATTTTCTTATCCAAGTTCATATGTTAGCTAAGCAGTTTGTAGGAACGCTGATAAATAGCATGGGTTCCAAATCTATAAAAAGGCTGGTGTAAAATTCAGTGACCTATTTCTTTGAACTGAATGACTTAAAAGAAACTTTAGCTACTTCTCTATAATTCTACGATTGGACTTTTCTGAAATCTTCAATATTTTCAGAATGAGAATGTTTTTCTAATTTTTCAAGAATTCAAGAAAAATTTTCAAAAAAATTTAAAACTATCGTAATTTATAAACTGTTTGAAGCAACATGAAATAATTTCGAAGAAAACCATAGTTTAGGAATGCCTACAATATGGTATCAAGCAAAAGTCTGTCACTCATCTGGTTTATGATTTAGAAATTTGATGACGTCTCATCCTCAAATGAGTTGAAAATGTAAGATATGCTGTAATTTCGAAAAAAGTTCAAAATTTCTGGAAAGTCCAACGGTAGAATTATAGATAAGTATCTTAAGTTTCTTTCTAGCCATTCAAACAGAAGAAATAGGTCATTGAATTTTACACCCACCTTTTCACGCCGAGTTAAAGATTTGGAAGCTATGCTGATGATATCAGTTTGTAGGAACCCTGATAAATGGTTTCAGAGCTACATCCTTTCAAACGTTAAAACAGTTTTCCTCACTCGGTAGTTTCTGGCTACTTCTTTGCTCATGGAAAAGAAACATAGCGCGACCGATTATTAAAACCAGAAAATTATTCAAGCGGACGAGCAAACCCGCTTGCGAATCATTATCGCTAAGCGCAGACTTCATGGTCATGCATTTCCACGCTCGTGCTTTTTCTCGGAGTCCTCTTCAGTGTTTACACTGAGCACAGTTACTAAGCGTGCAAGACTCAATACACGCTGCAAGATGTTTAAATCTTTTAAGCGAGTATCGAACCATTGTTGAAAACAACCGACGAGCTTCTGTTGCTAATTCAGTTCAGGG